>JAQMYI010000019.1:1343281-1356358 GCA_030014275.1 Clariallabes melas
AACCCACCAAGCACGGGGAGAACATGCAAACTCCATGCACACAGAGACGGGAATCGAACCCGGACCCTGGAGGTGCACCACAACCATGCCGCCCTGTTTAATCCAGCATCTTGTGAAATACAGTAAAAGGCAAACAAAAGTCATATTGTGTAAAATCTTGTGTTTAAAAGCATCTTCATGATTCAGCGCCATTTTTGGACTCGTTATCATTCACTTGCTCCACTTATGATTCACGTTCTTAAAGCACTTAAGGCTAGACTGAATTGCTCTCGAGGCAAAATTGGATGATGAAAATGGAGCTGGATTGATTCGATAACTGAGCCGATGTCACTGCTGCATTTTCATTCATGAAAAGCGGCAGCGCCGGCATACCGGCTAACACGCAACGCTGCAGATGTTAACACTGAAAGATTAACCCGCGGCTGATTGCAGTGCACCTGACCCGTCTCATTTGAATAAGAGGCTGCAGACTTGGCGCTTTGGTCCGGACGTCGGCGTGCGCGTATTGCTGAATTTCGTTTTGCATGATGGATCGAAGCTGTTCTTTATGCTCGCGATCCGACCTTTTGTCACCCCCCGTGAATTAACTAGAAGCATATCAGCTGCGCCGGCCCTTTTCTCCGCCGTCCTATTAGCCGAATGAAGCAAAGTGAGGGTCACCTTTAAGCAACCTTATCTTGTAATTGGGTTCAAGGTTAAGTGATCCGGGAGCAGAGAGGTGCAGGGTTAAGGTCGGGGTGACACGGAAAGGGGCAGCATTTAATCACGGATGCGGGGGGAAGAAATCAAGGCCCAGGCTTTAGGGAAAGACATCAAGGGCGCAGTCTGGGGTCGAGGGGCTGTTGCTGGGCAACTCGCACCCCAGCCACCGTCTGCGACACTTTTAACCCTGACTCTAATCAATACATAAAGCAAGGTGGCTAGTATTTATCTTACGGATAAATAGAATTAAGACAGGGTGTCCCTGGGTCAGATGATAGTTTCGCTTGAGACGTCTAATTGAAAGTTGTGTAAGGACAAAGGGGACGGTAAGTGGAACGTGGCCCTGACAGCTTTTCACTACACTGACTCCGCCACATTAGGTGAGATGAATGGGGAAGGCCGACTCGAGTTCAGCCAGACACTGACCTGCAGACGACTCCATGGCCAAGGGCAAGGAAACGGCCCAGAATATAGCAGCAGTCAAGCATCATAATCATAGCGCAAGCACCTGCCTTCCACCGCGCTGCTCTCTTATACTCCACATAAAAACCCATCCGGAACAAGATCTACATCGTTTATAATCAGTGTGCAATCTTTTTAAATGAAATGAATTATTTTCTAATTTATTTAAAAGGTTTTTCCCATCAACTACCCATTGATAGCAGTGCAGAGGGGTGTGTTCCTTTGTCTCACCTAAAAGCAGTGTGCTTTTAAAATCTTTAACTGATGATGATTAAGCAGATGATGACCAAGTAGAAGAAGCCTGAAAAAAGGTTCGCACACTCTGAGAGTGGATACGGCGCATGCCGCAAGCGCTCCTACAAGTTTGCATTTGGACAAAATATGAAGACATGGAGGGGAGGTCGCAAGACTTTTGTACAGGGTCCAATGGGTCCAATGGGTGTGGCTAACAATTAGGGGGTTTTATGCATTTTTCCCATTTTGTCCAAACGTAAACTGTCCACGTTTGTCCTGGAAAAATCTGTCCAGGGTGAAGATACTTAAAACATTTGACGTGTGGACTGGAACAATGGCATTTTTGGCTTGTTTAGCCACATGTACCCGTATTAATAAAAAATCCAGAGATCTTGGGGCCAGTGCAGAGATCATGCAGATCATGAATCATTCAAGTATAAAAAGCATCTAACCTAAGGCATGAGCCAGTGAGAAACAGGTGCAGATGATGACAGATGATCAGGCCGGTGATTAGTTATACTGCTGATGCTGAATGCTGAGGGGTTGGAACAGACGAGAGGGGAAATGAGGTCGCTGCTGAGGTTGGTACGTAAACAACCATTGTATATTTAGACACTTTGCAGAAAGACTCTTGTTCTCATTTCGACATCAGAGAGACTTAATCCTTTCACTGCTGCATTTAATAATAAAAGTAGAGCACCGGATTCCCTAAAGACATCACACACACTGTGCAGTATTATACAATATCAACACTTTAAAGACGACTTGATTGGATTAAATAACCTTTAGATAGACACCAGGTTCAGGTGTAATACTCTCATCTCACATTAAAACAGTGAGCAGAAATCATCTGACCAGTTTAACCAGTTTAACTGGCCCTTTCTCGTGTTTGACCTTCCAGCTGTGACACGTTTATCAGCGACATTCATCAGCAGTCTAGTGTATAAAAGCCCATTCGACTCGTCTTGCCAGAATTTTGGAGCAAAAAAAAAACACAACTAAACAAAAAAAACCTTCAACGTCCATTTTTATTCTTGTTTGTGAAGCTCTTGCAGATGCATATTCTGGTAAATTATCAACAGGGCTGATATCAGCAGGATGTCCGATTAGTGATTAAACCTCATTAATGGAGACATCTGGTTCATCTTCCAGGATTTTTTTTTCCTCCAATATTTTCCCATGACGACACGATCTGCTGGGACCGCTGCGTACCACATGACCATTTGCTTCTCTGCTCCATAACCACAGCTACATATTTTTTTCCACGTGAAAATCGACATCAGGTGGACTCACATACTGGAGATGTGTTTTCATGTTTATTAAAGTTACATTTAATGTTGTGAAGTAGGCTCGATCACGTTATAGCAGCATATTATAGAAGCGTTCAAGTCAAACTGAGACTTTTCATAAATGAAGGTGATTGGCATTTACAGGAAAAAAATCAAGTACAATAGAGTGATGAGTGTCTTGATGACCTGCAGTGATGAGTTGCAGTAAAACATTTGAATGGTGCGAATGTGTTAAATAAGAACATACCGTACGTCAGTGAATAGCGATCTCAGCCGAGGTGGCTCGGAGACCTTTGCAGTTTTTCCCGTGAACATTCAGCGCTTGATCCATGAAAACTGACAGATAACTTGTCGCCAACTTGTTGGAGAAAGAGGCATGTCTGTGGGAACTGTACACACAATCATTCACCAACCAACACCACTTGTACATTACAAGAACTCTGTTTCCACATGTTCGGGCCATTTAGGGAGTTCCTGGGAGGCCGGCATTTGAGACAGGCAGTACAATTATGGCTCCGGCATACTGACAAAACTTTCTACCTTGGTGTCCAAACACTAGTGAAACGCTGAGATAAGTGCATTAGTGTAGCAGGAGATTATATAGAGAAATAATGGGAGGTTTTATTATTATTATAACTGTGTTGTGTTATTCTGCGCAATCAAAAGTCCCAGTCTGTTTATCTGAATGGAAAGTGATCTACACTTTAAACAAAGTAAGCACATATTTATTTTCTCTCCATATATTTTATAACTCATGTATGAACTCCTATAAATGGACCCTAAAGACCTTCTCATACACAGAGGCTTTGTCTAGGACAAACATTTTTGAAGATTTGAAGAATCAATATTTGTGAATGTTGGTTTCATCACAATCTAACATGCCCTGTGTCTGTAATGAATAATACACACTTTTTAGCGCCTGACCCCGACGTTTTCTTTCTCTTAGTTTATTGGCTGCCGTGTCTGACCCGGAGACTGACCCTGGCCTTAAATACATTTCAGTGGAGCCGACAGATTTATTCTACAATAAATCACAGTGTTGCAAATGACTGCTGCTCGGGGAAGGTCAGTGTCGGGGAATAAGAAATCAAATTATATGAACATAATGAGTTGGTTCTTGATGTTCCACACACTATACGCATCATATTTTTAATTTCTCTATAAGGCTTCAGAATGCAGAGCAACAGTATATTACATATTATATCGAATTTAGGGGTTAGAAAGTGAATTGGTAGTTTCGCTTACGAATGCAACGAAGCAGCTTCCTAGAATATTGTTGCGTTTTTTTTTATAAATTCATGTTATACAGTATGTAAGATGTCCTGTTTTTTCATCCTCTGTTAATACGCAGGTTCACTTGAAAGGCAGGACAGCACTTGGCTAATTTGATTTGTATAAAAAGTCAACCAATGGGGCAGCTTTTCCATGACCTTTGAACCCCGAGCTTTCCAGTTGGCTGGTTGGGGAAGCCACCTTCACTTGACCCCTCAACCCTGTATGTTAATTCAGCAGTCATGTGACAGAAAAGAGGCCACACCAAATGCTTTCAAGGCCAGCACTTAATCATGACTGTGTTCCTTTCTGACCTTTATACCTTCATATACTGCTTCATTTGGGGCAATATTCCACATGGGTTCCTACGTACAAACAGCAGCAACAATAAAAGAACTTAACGAGGCAATACATAAAGATCATGTTGTAAAAATTAGAACCTGACGCTGGGCTGTGATCAGATGTTGTTTGATTTTTTTTTTTCTTTTTTCGGAAATGGTTTAAGCTGGGGAGGAAATCTGTCTTTGCTTACAGCTGGATGGATTAAAGGAGATTTTTGTCCCATGGCTGACCTTCAAAGGCCGGCCAGATGTCCTGCGCTGCTCGAAACAAAACCTTCAGGTGGCACTTCTTAACTCGAGGGCCTCTGATTGCCTAATCAAAAGAAAAGACATTTCCTAAAACGTACAACAACTGTTACAAAGCGCTGAAACGTATGAGAATGACTTCATTAATTCAACTCTCGCAGCTGGAACTTCTGTCAGAGCTGATGTTACGGAAAATGAATCGATGCATTTTGACCAACCGGAGTTAAGCGATGAGTTGCGCTCCACTTATAATCATTTTAGAAATCTGAGCTGTAAACGCAAAACGTTTGCGAGTCCAGCTCGCTCCAGAACATTCCTAAGGCGACTTTAAATCAACATTTTGCACAAGAGAGGCCAGGCCACCCAAACGGAACCCTACCGAGCGAAGGAACCGCATGCTGAGATGGAGGGATTAGGTGCTATTCAGGGTTAGATTTAGAACTTAGTTGTTTTTCACTAGTTCTCAGGCGTGTATTAAGTTCCATACAGGAAACAAAGGACAAATATGGACGTATATGTCTAAGTAAAAGTGACTCGGAATACATTAATCGAATCTAAAAAAATGTATTTATACAACATTACGATATACAGTATATATTTGTTTTCTGAAAGCAATTCTTATCTTATCGGGAGCAATTCAATGGATATTGATATTTTATTTATTCTTTCACTCATCTCTTCTTTAAATCCTCCACCATTTGTGCCGTAGCCACTTTGTACCATCCATTCATTATCCAATCCTCTTTCTTTCTTTCTTTCTTTCTATCTCTCTCTCTCAGTGGAAGGCTGTCAGAGGTTTTTTAGGAGCCGGTGAGCTGTGAAATCGCACAAATTGCTCCTGCTTTACGTCTGGCCCTGGCGAACGAGGGAGGGAAAGACAAAACGGCAGAGGACAGAAAGCGAGAGATTTTCTGCTCCAACACTTTTGAACTGTTTGTCCCTCCACCAGCACTCCAATAATCACCCACATACACATACACACGAACACACACACAGCTGCAACATGCCATGCCCGCCCTCCTCCTTCCCTTCCTATCTACGCTCAACGGACAAGCCGACCCCCCCACCACCACCACCCTGCCCAACACACACACTGACACACACACGCTTGTTCCCATTCCAGGACACCTTCCCCACTTCGCTTTACAATTCAGGTCACTTCACTGAACAACTTGGCAAAGTAGCCTCAAGAGGGTCGAAGCCCTCAGAATGCAGCTGATAAAGGGATCACATCCACGAGTGTCACTCAGAAATGTGTGTGTGAGACAGAGAGAGAAAGAGAGAGTGTGTGTGTGTGTGTGCACTAATGCAACAAATAAATGCACATCATTTTATACGATTATTCAGGATTTATCACATAGTACTGGATTACAACTTTTTGCTCTCATGTGTAACAGTGTTTTGCCCTAAACAACTCAACATTTGATTCTCGTATCCGACTTTATGTAACTTTTATTTCCTTTATTACTTTACATTCTATTATTCAGATCTATAGAAAAGAAATGTAAAATAACTTTAAAAAAATAATCTGTAATCTATAATTCCATATTATTCATATGACCAACTGAACAGCCCATGTTTGAAGTCTGCTTTTCCTTAACTGTCAAATAGCGCCCTCTTAAGGACAAACCCTACTTGTGTAAAATCATGAAGACTATAATATCTGAGCTTGTTAAACAGCCTTTTTAAGTTAAAAGAATTCTAGGTCATAGAGTGGACTAGCGATGGGCGATATGACAAAAAGAAAATAATAAATACATTCATGACCCTGGATGATATGCATATCAATATAAACACATGTCCATTGTAGGAATTTTGGTGGTGGACACGGGTCAGCATTGGCTCTAGTCTGCAGCTACACAGCCCTGGATGCAAGAAGCTTTGATACACTGTGTGTTCTGACACCTTTTTTTTTTTTTATCAGAACCAGCATTCACTTTTTCAGCAGCTCTTCTGTGGGATCGGCCTTGATGGGCTAGCCTTCGCTCCTCATGTGCATAAGTGAGTCTTGCATGCCCATGTCCATGTCCTCTGTTCACTGGTTGTCCTTCCTTGGACCATTGCAGACCTGGTGTTTTGGAGATGCTCTGACCCAGTCTCTTGGGTGAAGTAACTCAGATCCTCACACTTGCCCATTTTTCCTGCTACCAACACGTCAACCTTAAGAACTGACTGTTCACCCGCTGCCTAATACACTATCTCGCACAACGAAAGTGGTCATTTCTCAACGGTCAAATTTTTTATGCTGAACCAAGCGAAGAAAATATCTAATTTTGAGATTTTGAATTACTGGAACTGGGTTAAGACGCCTTCAACACGTTACCAAAACCTGGAAGGATGGTGCTGAACCGTTAACTTTGTGGAAGAAGTTCAAAACAAGAACAGAGATGACGCTGCACGTTAAAAAAAATAAATAAATCAACAGTAAAAAACCTATCCATGTTTAATAGTGAAAGTAAGAGCATTTCCATACACACACACACTGTGATGAGAACTCAGGGGATTGGGACTAAACAGCCGTGTGTCCATAAGAAAACCACTTGTTAGTGAGACTCTTGAGTTTGAGAGCTAGGGAGCATAAAGACTGGACTTTGGAGTGATGGAAAAAGGTCATGTGACCTGATGAGTCCAGACTGACCCTACCCCAGAGTGATGGGCGTGTCAGGGTAAGAAGGGAAGTACATGAAGCGATGCATCCATCATGCATAGTGTCCACTGTACGAGTCTCTGGAGACAGTGTTATGATCTGGGGTTGATCAGTTGTTCAGGTCTAGACTCAAAAACGTCATGTGGCGATAAAATGAAGTCAGCTGACCACCTGAATGTACTGAATGACCAGGATATCACATAAAAATAAAAAAAAATCACATTATCTTTTTTTTGTCCAGGCAGTGTATGTCCCATTCTCACTCCTTGTTAGGTGACATTGTATTGATACAGTCAATGATATTCACTTTAACTTTCAGTGGTTTTAATGTTGTGGGTGATTGGTGTACAGTATACTGTAGGTTTGCAAAGAAACTGTTAGCAACGACAAAGTGTCTCAGTGGTTAGCCTAAGCTACTGTACATCAGGTTCGTTTAATTAAGTGTTGAAATGAAGGTGTACACTAGAGGGCGCCGCAGCGGAAGTGTATCTCATTCAATGACCTCTGACCGGCGGAAGTAAACAAACCTATTCAACTGTCAGGTGGGAGTTGGTTTTCATGAAGAGCGTGAAACAGAGTCGGAATTCATCATTAAAACGGTTATATATTTATTTATTTAAGTAGCCAGTTTTGGACTAAAGCGGATAATTGAGGGTGAGAGTATTATTCGCTCCTCCGGATACTACAATGAACCCTTCCTCAGGCAGAGACAGGAGCCTCCTGAGCGCAGACGAAGCCTCTGTTGTCGAGGCGGCGGTCAGGACGGCGGTCAGGTCCATCCTGCAGGTCTTCTGCGAGGTGAACGAGAAGAGGTCGCACTGCTACGAGGCGAAGTTGGCCGAGGCTGAGAGAGAAAACGCAGCGCTCAGGTTTCAGCTCAACGCGGCCGAGCTGCAGCTCCAGACTTTACGGCAGATCTCTGATAATTACACAATCTCAGCTGAGGTGACCCTGAGGCAGGAGGCGCCCGAGGAGCCGGCGGCATGTGCACAGAGTCAGGGCAGCCTGGTGATCAAGGAGGAGCCGTGTTCCTCAGACAGCACGATGTGTCTAAAGTCTGAGATGGCAGACGAGACTTATGAAGGACAGTCTGGTTATCCAGAGGTTCAGGAAGTCCAGATGTGCCAGCAGACTCCAGGTGTGGAGATGTGGAGTGTTCAGAGCTTCAGTTCATCAAGATCCGACATGAACCAGACTTCAGAGAAGTATGTCTGTGTTCTTCTGGCCAAAACACAGCATTGGTGCTGATTTTATATACATTTTTTGATGTTATACGTACCTATATATATATATATATATGTTCCAGAAAATGTGTGTGTGCGTGTGCATGCCAAAGAAGCTACTTCTGAAGTTTATGCAACATGGAAGTGACCAATCTTGCTTCCCTAAAAATTCCAGGTTGTTAACTTAAGCCGTTATGGAGAGATGATTTTATATGTGCCCCCAAAATAGCTCGCTTCAAACAATGTTCATTTAAAATGCAAATTATTCATATTTCTAGAAGTATATGACCTGTAAAACCGTTGCTTAAAGTTTATTTTTTTTGTAAAAGCTTAAAAAGCAAAAAATCTGTAGTGTCCGTAACCATGTCAAATATCTTGTCAAATGTTGCGATATCTTAACTATTTTGCTTTTTTTTAGAATAATACACTTTTTCAGCTTCATGTCTTTTCATGTGACATCTGAATTGCCCAAGTTTCCTTTGAATGACAGTTAAGACCGTTGAAAGATACAAATTTTTTAAAATTTAAAAATTAAATTTTAAAAAATTAAATTTTATAGTGTCCGTTAAAAATTAACAGACGCTACAGACATAAAAGGGCATGAAACTGTATTTAGCAAATGTGTTTCTCTTTATCTGCTAAAAATATAAGTGGATCAGGAGGTAAGAAGCATTAAGTATTATGAAAAAAAAATGGTGTTATATGATCCTATATGAAAATTCACTTTTTCACCCTGATGAGACACTTTTAGCACCGATACCCTGTTTTGGCTGAATGATTACTTGATTGGGGTTAGTATTAAATGACTATGTGGAGTAACAGGCTAATCAGATTAGATTAGTTTATACTTGCTAAAGAAAAGATTTTTTTAGAAATAGTTAAAAGCTTAAAGCTAAAAATAATCTGCTGATCTTTAATGTAATCAGTGATATTATTATTATTATTATTATTATTATTATTATTTGAGGTTGAAGTCCACGTACATGTCTGTCTGTCTTTCTGTACCGCAGAACTCTCTGTCTAATTTATTAATTTTAAAAAATCACATTCTGTAAGGTTGAGTATCTTACGCCTTGTTTACACTAAGTCGTCCTTCTTTCGTGGTCAGACAAATACACTCCCTGTTTAAAGTAGATCATTACATCAGGCACATGACTGTTCATAACATCACTTTCACATGCATTTTATCATTCAATGATCTGTCCATACATCTTTGAAGATTCAGCTTTCAAAATGTACAGACCTTTTTTTTGGAGTAATCCATACTGTGCTGCCACATGGTTGTTGAGGATTTGGATGCTTTGTAGGGCCATTTTGGTTGTTTCTATCGCTTGATACACTTGATAATGTTGAGTTATGCATATAGCCACGCCCACTTTGAGGGCAAAAGTGCTATATTCATCTGAAAACGCAATGTCTGCTGTGCCAAACTGGCACAAAACTGCTCATAATATTCCTTTTGCTCAACATTAATTTATGACACAGATTTAACTTCAGGGAAATACTGACGGACTGGCAAAGTCTCATTAAATTTCGTCCAGACGATTTTGCATGATGCTGTGACGAAATCAGCTGGAAAGACCTACAGACATACAGACAGAAATCTTAATAATACAATTAATGTTGTGAATCGTATTCTCACGTATGTTAAACATTCAGCTACAAACATTCATTCTCTTACCTCTCTCTCTCTCTCACACACACACACACACACACACACACACACACACACACACACACACACACAGCTCATCATGTTGTCCTTAAACATGAAAGCGTCAAATTCCCTGGAAAACTCGATGGAAAGCCTCGGCACAGATACATCTTTACTGTATATCTATTAAAAAGTGCTGACACTGGAGACTCCTTCCATACATATTACATAAACATCGTTCTACAGAGAACTTCACCATATTTCTGATCAAACATTTTTAATCTATTACTAATATACAATCAAAAAAATAAAGGTAGACATCAGAGTTTAGCATCCTATTTTTCATTCCTTTAATCTCTCTCTCTCTTTCTCTCTCTCTCTCTTTCACACACACACACACACACACGCAGCATTCTAATCAGTCTCTGTGTGTGATGCCAACCTTTTATTTAATTAGTTTAATTGAGAAGCTAGCACAGCCATTTTCTAGAGTACCCCATACCCAGGCTCCTTGACATGAAAAATAGTGGAGGCGGATGAAAGACTGTCGCACTTCATTCCCATTTTGACTTTAACACACACTCCGTGCCCTGCTGTATGCTGCACGGATACAGATTCAGGCATCCAGAGAACGATTTTCAACAGAGCATGACATAAAAATCATCAGCGGTTGAAGCTGGACTCTGCAGCAGCTCTGTATGAGTTGTGCTACAGTAGGTGTGTTACCTGCAAGAGTATAAACACACTAAACTCCAGCTTTGAGACCCCAATAAATTATCTCATCTGGAGTCAAGTGCCGTTTAGTGCTGAGTTGGAAGAAGGTGCTTGGTGCAGCGTCACTAACACTCACGTATTCATCTCAAGGCTCAAGCACAACACTGAAAGGCAGTTATGATGTAAAATGTTTTAAAATGGCTTTTTTTTTGTCATTTGGTGAAAAATATTACAGCTCTTATACAACTTTGTTAATAATTAAGCAACTTCATTTTTAGCTATCTGATGCATAAAAGGTGTAAAACGATTGATATTTACAGAAGACTGAAAGCACAGACCGATGTTGAGGCTCTTAGCCACAGTAAAACATCTGAACATTGCAAACATATCAAAGAAGGCTGTATGTCCGTGAATGACCATCCTGGCAGAGGTGGAATGACTGATCCATGAAAACCGATGAATAACTTGAGGAAGAGATCTGTGTGTGTGAACTGTACACACACTCATTCACCAACTCCACTTGAACATTACAGGAACTCGGTTGGGAGTTATTGTCACATCCCCAGTACAGTCCTGAACTCGCTCCAAGCCATTTCCACATGCTGGGGTCATTAAAGGAGTTCCTGGGAGGCCGGCGTTTCAGACGTGAATCAGACAGGCAGTCCGATCATGGCTCCGGCGTACTAAAATCAAATTTCTACCTTGATGGTGTCCAAGCACTAGTGAAACACTGGGATACTGGGAATTGAACAATTGCATCCAAAACTTGACGTTTGTGTTCTGTGGATTACAAGTAAATATCTTGACAAAGCTTTGAAAGACCAAGGAGCATAATCACAAACACTATGAACAAAAAATCCCATGAAAGCAATTTTAATGTGTTTTGTACTGTATTAGAACTTGAATAGTTTGTCTGTTTGTTTCCTGTGTCTTTTGTTTTACCACATAGAAAACTATGAGTTGTTACAACAGCGAGTTATACTGTGTCTACGCAAAGAACCCAAATCTGCACAGGTTTTTCACCAGTTCATTTGTCCACACCTTGGGAGTCTGCTGTCTATTTAACAATGTGTCCCTGAAGATCTGACCTTATGAGTGTCCGTTTACAGACTACAAGCTGAAGTTCTTCAAAAATAAACTGCATGTCGATGAGTCACTGTTCCCACCCCGGAGATAATTGTTGAATCTAACAGCACCACCCCAAGACTTTTATTTTACTTTTTTATCTGTTCATAGAGCCTACTCTTTTTTGTGTAAAAATATATTCAATATTTAATAACTTGATGTAATCGTTTTCTGTATGACTTTATCAATCTCACATTGCTATGATCCATTCTTCACTGCTTTTGTTCATTGAGGTTTTTGGGCTCTCTTAAGGTACCGTCAAAGCAGTACAAACTGGTGGAGGTCTGGACTTTGACTAGCCCAATCCAAAACCTTGATGCTTTTTTAGCCATGCTGAAGTAGATTATCTGATGTGCTTTAGATCTGCTTTAGACTGTACATTTATTGTCATGGTTAATATGATCAAGTTAATAAAATAAATAACTAAAGAAATTATTATATAAACATTTATGGTCAACTCCTCTGTTGAAAACCAAAGGTTCCAGCTTTACCCTACAAAGCACTGACACTGGAGACTATTTCCATACATAACATCTGTATGTCTGTTGTCCAGGACATTCAGTTTCATTATTGTCTGTTCTGGTGTGACAGTGCTCGTCATTTACGTCCTTTCTTTTTTGTTTTGCTTTCTCATTGTTCAACTGTAGATTTGCAGGAGCCTCGATTGTGAAATGTGGCTGAATAAATGTCCTCTGATATTTCAGAACTGAAAGTGTCTTAGATATAGGCAGTATATTTATATGTTTGTGTGAAGGGCAGAAAGAAACAGAGTCCCGATGCTGTATTTCACAGCAGAGCAAATTGTTTTATGATTGATTTGATGGCTGTAGTGGTGGAGACCTGGAGCTTACACTGACTCCTGGAACAAAAGTAAAAAAATAAATAAATAAAAAACGATATTAAGATGTTAATAAAATAAATTCAGTAACAGTCACAGCAAAGCAGCTTCATAAAATGATAATAAAAAATTATAATAATTTTAATAATAATAAATGATATATATATGTACACTCACCTAAAGGATTATTAGGAACACCATACTAATACGGTGTTTGACCCCCTTTCGCCTTCAGATCTGCCTTAATTCTACATGGCATTGATTCAACAAGGTGCTGAAAGCATTCTTTAGAAATGTTGGCCCATATTGATAGGATAGCATCTTGCAGTT
>JAQMYI010000019.1:1377193-1392298 GCA_030014275.1 Clariallabes melas
TACACACACACAATGGAAATGCCAGTTAGCATGTGTTTGGATTGTGGGAGGAAACCCACCAAACATGGGGAGACCATGCAAACTCAATGCACACAGACCACGAGGCGGGAATCGAACCTGGATCTTGGATTTGCAAGGCGACATTGCTAACCACTAAGCCACCTACATGATGAATAATGAATAATTATGTGCATTCCTCTGCTTTTTTGGGGCCATTAAAATGTAGACACTTTCTAATATGTTTAATAGTTAAATATTTAGCTTCAGGGCCAGTAAGCTGCGTATGCATGGTTAAAACAAAGCATAAATATTACAGATAACAGACATCAAATCAGTTTTTCTTTTTTTTTTTCAATCTTTTTTCCCTTACAGCTTAATTTCTTATTTATATTCAAATTACATCAGACTAAATGTCTTCCCTCTAATTTCCGCTGCTCCTGAACTTTTTTCCAGTTGTGTTGCCTCGACCTTAAGGGGTTCAGGCAGGAAATGGGCTCAGCTGGAGTCCACTACTGGAACACGGCCTTCATTTTCTGTGCATTTCTCTCTCAAAATGGCTCCCGGTGTTCTCGAAATGCACAGAGTTATAATATTAGTGGAGTTCTCTGAGCACCATCTGGTGGTGGATGACTGTACAAGTCTAGAAAACTTGAAAAAATTATGAGCTTGAAGGACATTTTCAGACCTGTAAAATCTGGGAATTAGAACACAGTTTTGGGGGGAAAAAAAAGATTTTAGACTAAAAAGGTTCTTTAGTGGAAAACTGATGATGACGTTACTAATGAAGGGTTTAACTAAAATACTGTACTAGAACACTGAACAACCAGTACGGAGAATGTTCATCAAAATGCTTTATCTAAATATTCTTAAGTCAAATTAATCGTATTTCAGAAACTTCTAATGTGTGATTTTCACACCCAGCATTCTCTATGAAAAACAACAAGATATCCAGTGAACAGAAGTTCAACAGAGGTGAATGACTCGAGGTGAACTGGTTGTGGCTTTCAGGAAGGTTACTGTAACCCAAATATCTGCTCTGTGTGAACAGTAAAGAATCTCAGAACGTATGAAGGGTCAAAGCCCGAGAACAAATCCATCGCTACGTTCGGAATAGACTTAGCAAAACTTGAAGATAAAGTAAGTAATGATTAAGAATGTAGCTTAGATCTTAGACTTTAGTCTATTAGTACAAATGTTATTTATTATTTACAAAGTACAGCAGTTACTGCAGACTGCTCATTTCAGCAATGCATTATTTCTGCAGTTAAAATGCATTTGCATTATACAAAAATATGTGTAATGCACATCACTGTTGTGTCTATGTTTTTAAAGTTAGCAGGAAAAAATGACGACTTTGGCGTTATTTATGTTTTTTAAATAAAGTGTTACACAATTACCTCTTGATAAAATTTTTTAAAATTAATTAGGGAAGATATTTTCTTTTGTTATTCCAGCAGTAGACATCCCATAATTACCCAAAAGGCTTATCATAAATCATCGCCAAACATTATCATCAACGCTAATGTCACGTCCTTAGCACCACTGTTAAAATGAACTGTTTAAGTATATACTTAAAATCTTTAAAATTCAACACAAACAGAACATAAAAACTGACTCTATATGAACAAAATGCCGCTTTTTTATTTACTTTACATTCATTACATTTTTTGCAGGTATATACGGTGGTAGCTGATACAGTATAACAGATTAGCATGTTTTAATAGTGATTTGAAACTGTGTAATTGTAATTGAATTGAACATATAGGAAACACTTATTTTAACAACAACACTGTGGATATTTATTTGCAAATGTGACAATCAGACTAGTTCATATCAAGCACTTTACTAAGTGCAGTGGAATGTCTTCAGTGTTTCTAACACTCAGGATTGGGAAAGTCTTCATCCATGAGGGGTCGGTAAAGTTCTGGATCCTCTACATCCTGAAAAATGAAACACAGCTCAGCTTGAAGCAGTTTAAATCAGATAATTTATTATATTTATCTAAAAACGGAGATACCTGTCCTTTGGCTTTCTTCTTGCATAGTGCTTTTATGCTCAGGACAGACCAGCTGATAGTGACACAGAGCTGAAGGACAGCCAGCACAATCAGCATGACGTCCAGGCCTCCAGCGACTGTCTAGGTGTAGAAAACGATTCGTTTAGGTCATGCAAATGAAAGATTGACTAGTTGAAAGTCTTCATTCCAGGTCAGCAATTTTTATTTTTATTACTGAAATCGAATTCAGACAGATGAGAATCACGTGCCATTGACCTCAGTCAAACTCTCTGATAAAGCATGGTGATGCAGATTTAAAATATGCACTGCTAATGTAAGTTGATTGTTACTATAGCGACAACCGTCTCACTTTAAATGTAAGTTACACAAAGAGAATCAATTGGAATCGAATCTTGGCACAGATCACGTTGCGTACATTTAAATAAACTGATTACAAAAACAGAAATTTGCAAAACGAATTACCTTCACAATAAGTCTGATTTGCTTACAAACTGCGTAGTTCTCTAGTTGTTTCTCAAAGATTTTATCCCACTCAGCCTTTTTAGAAGGAGATGGAGTTGACCAGGAATACCTCTCCTGGTGACGTTTAGGTTCACGACACCAGTAATCACCCCGTCCCGACAAATCCAACGAGTAAAGCACGATGGCAGCTATAGCTAATCCAGCGCTCACTATATTCATCACCACAATCACGACAACCTGTATAGACAAAATGAGAAGACGCTCATGATTATTACTGACTCTGTGTTGCGCTCTTGTGGTAAACTAATCAACGATGTTAATCCTCCTCAGAGAAAACGTCACCATTTCAACCCTTTTGTCTCTGTTTATTAACAGCATGCATTTTATTTATTGAGAATTAACCAGTTTTAAGATAAATGGCTCAGGGCCTTTTAAGAGTCGACTTGTACTTGGTCAGCAGGAGCATGTTTCGAAAGAAAAGAGGAAACTCACCAGACACTGGCTCGGATACTTTTCTGCTAGAATACACATGAATCCAACTACAACAAACTGAAATAAAAAAAAGTCACTTATTGCACCATAATAAATTATCTTACGTGAAACATTAAAAGATTCGGTTAATCTGAATTAAACAATTACATTTTCATGAAATATTATTCTTACCACGCCTCCTAGCCAATAGGGAGCAGGTCCCAGGTTACTAAGAGTGTAAATCCCTGTAATCAAAGCCCCGAAGCCCAGAGTCATTATTCCAACCATGATCTGTATAGTCTGTGGGAAAACAGAAGGTGGTCATCGTTTAGGCCCAGGCTCTCCGGAGAAAATAGTTGAACGTTTTACAATAGTGTGTGACATCATCTTAGCTCTAGTCCTGAACTATTACAGAGTGGACTTTACAGAACACTGACAAAGTGCATGAATATATCATTTTGTGGTCACACTGTAATTTGTAAAAAAAAAAAAAAAAAACATGATCTGCGTTTGTCACACTACGTTAAGTCCTGATTTATCAAACATCTTCTCAAGCAAGTAAAGAATATGCTGTGTGTATAGTTTGAATGCATAACAAACCGCCAGCGCTGTCAGAGTACAGCCGAACTGCTGCTTCAGGCTCCGAGACACAGAGCACACGGGGCTGTAGCACAGGGTGCCCAGGATCTGACAACAAAGCGGCCATTTACTTTTGGTGTTGGAGTTTACAGTGTACACCGTCACCCCTTCGGCCCTGCTGATCGTCAGGGACATTCCTGAAGCTCTACAAAACAAACAAATATTATATATTATATATTTAATCATCATCATCATCATAATAATAATAATAATAATAATAATAATATTTATATTCATATATATTATATGTATTTATTAAGATTTAATAAATAACCTCAAAATGCAAACATTTATGTTCATGTTTTTTTTAAATAATCCTGGTTAATATAACGTGTTCATTATTGCGCTAAAACCATATCTGACCACGAGGGGGCGCAAGTAGCGGCAAAGAAATGGGTTAATACCGTATTTGTTCAGTAGGTCGCGCTTATACAGTAGTAACAAACGTCAAGTATTTCAGCGTTAATAACTTGCATGTCCACTGGGTGGCGCATGACATGAACACATAAATGTGTTAATACCAAACATGGCCACTAGGCGGCGACGGTAGTGCGAAATAATTGTGGACAAAATACCTTACATAGCCACTAGGGGGCGTCTGTTATAGCCGTCATTTCCAGGAACACATCCATTTTTCAGTTTCGTTCCGTTTGTTTTAAATGAACGGAATAACCAAATTCATTAAGTAAAAGCTATTCAGGTTATAATGAATGTAATATATAAATATCTTCTTCTTTGTCTTTCAGATCATAAATATAAATAATAATGTTTTTGCAGGTTTAATTTATTAACAGATGAAAAAGAGCTGCGTTTTTAGTCTGTATCAATTATAATTTGGGGGTATTTTGCTTCTGTTCAGTCGTTTTCACATGTCCAAAAACTCCATTAAAAATTAAACAAGTTGTTTATGTTGAAAAATTAGACGAAACTAATTTTATTATAAAAGAAGTAATATAAAAGTATGCATGTATAAATTATATATACTGTATATATTTTTTCTATTTTCATTTTTCATATACAAGTATATTTTCATATTGCTTATTTTATAATTAAATTCGTTTCGTGTAATTTGTAAACCATAAACCTATAAATTTATGTTATAATATTTGATAGAGATTATGTAGAGGGGGCAATATGTGACAGGGGCATTTTAGCGCATAACACCGGGAAACAAACACGTGAAAATTATACCAACACTTTGGCGACATAAACGATTCAAGCAGCGTGTGAGCAACGTGTGGCTGTAAAACAAAAAACAAAACAAAAAAAAAGGCTGACTTTTATCTTAGGTTTGTCGACTCCATTTTACAGAAAACTGATGTGCTGATGTTGTTTACAGTGAATTGGAAGCCATATTGCATTATTTCCAGACAAATCATACATGTCTCTGTTTCCAGAAGATCCTCTTATCACTAAACTTTTGTTTTTAAGTTAATAAAAAGATGTTTGGATCCTTAACTGACCTTTTTTCAGTCGACTTCCTGCTGCTGTGTTTCAGCGCTGCAGAGGTTTCAGAGAACGGGCATGTATTTACGAATAGCCACCAGAGGGCGCTGGTTCTCCTACTTCACTGTACCACCACCACAATCATCATAATAATAATAATAATAATAATAATTATTATTATATAATTCTTATTTACTCTCAGCCATTCATCATCTAAACCGCTTTATTCTGTACACACGCGCACACACACACACACACACACACACACACTACAGGCAATTTGGGAACGTGAATTAGCCTAACCTGCATGTCTTTGGACTGTGGGAGGAAACCGGAGTAACCGAAGGAAACCCACCAAGCCTGAGGAGAACATGCAAACTCAGACCCCGAAGCTAGAATTGAACCCTGACACTGGAGGTGCCAGGTGACCACCAAACCACAGTGCCGCTTATTATTATTATTATTATTATTATTATTATAACCATTCTTCAAACGTTGCATAAAAAACTTGGTTCTGTATTAAAGCAGTATGATTGGCCAGGTGGCAAGGTGGCTTAGTGGTTAGCACCGTCACCCCGCACCTGTGTAGAGTTTCCATTTTCTCCCTGTAGTGGGAGGAGGGGGTTTCCTCTGAGTGCTGTGGTTTCCTCCACAGTCCAAAAAATATGCTCAAGTAGACTGATTCATATTTCCAAACTGAAAAAAGAAGCCATAGGTCATTGGGGCAAATCATTGTTTAGTGATGTTGGCTTAAACGGATGGATTGATAGCAGTCGTATCATTCTAATTGATCTAACTGATCATAAACTGTGTCTTACGTACAACATTTATTATCAATTTCTCTGGAAATCATCTTACAGTTTGTTATGACTACACACAAGAGAAAGTTATTTTATTGAACTTACCTTCATTAATGCAGTACAATCACATTTACAATCCTAGTTAAACATCCATCCATGGAGTCATTTTCATGTATGCTTGTGGTTTGTGTGTGAACACCGCCATTTCCGCTTTCTTGCTAGTAATAGAAGCAACACGTATCAGTAGAATACCATCATAATTACCATCATCAGAGTTTTTAGTGTTTAAATTACAGTGAACATTTAGAAAACTATACTATATGGGAAGACTTCTTTGGGTAACCCCTGCCAAAAAAAAAAAAAAGTTTTTTCAATGGAACTATATATTTTTTGTACCTTTTAATAGGGTCCCACAGAAGGAGACAGACAGAGAACCTATGAATCCATAAACAAGTTTTTCAAATCAAATTTCAAATCAAACATAATGTAATTCACTTGTCAATTTCATTTGAATGTAATCCTCTTTAAAAAGGTGCAAGCAGATAAATTGTAAGTTCATTAAAAAATTTATTAAAATGAAATTAAAAGCTTTCAAAACAATTACTGAATAGTTAGTCACATATAGTAGCGTAACTTTTATTGTACTGTATCAAATAAAATATATTAAAGCAGGACCAAAAACAAGACCAAAAAGATTTTGAAGTTATATATATACAAGAACTAAAAATAACTAAATAGATTAAGCAGAGGTACAAGATTTATCATTACACTTTTATCAATAATCTTGATAAAAAAAAAAAGCCACAAAACAAAATTCTATATTTTCAATAATATTCAATAATAATATAAAGATGACTCTGGTGTATCATCTCATTTACAGTATAGCACATAGAAAGCCTGCATGAGGGCCTGCAACTACTTTGTAAACAATCAAATTCAAATAATTTAGTATTTAACCATTTCAAATAAATGCATTTTTATTGGTTTATTTTCAATAACCAATTAATGGGAAGAGCTTGTACATGAAATGGCTTTTCCATAGCATTTGTATATTTCCATTACATAAAATATACCAGGATCTTCCCCTACGCTGATGCACTTCTTTCCTTGTCCTCCCCCTAACCTTTTGCGCACTGCTCTGATACGAGACGAACACTCGCCCTGATCATAAGAAGAGAAAACCTACAGACATTAAAGCAGGTAAGTAAAATCCTTAGGCTCTTAGACCGACTTTACTTTTTTTCTGTTCACTCTTCAAAAGCCTTGAGTGTAAGAATTTTTCATTTACAGGTTGATAGGTTGATGGGGTGAGTCGTCATTTAGGATGTCTTTTCTTTTAACCTAACCAGTTTAGTCTGACAATGCAAGACGCCGCCTCTATTTTATGCAATGACTTAAATTTAGGAATAAATCAATCACTTTTTACATTTTATTGGTCATGATTAAGCCATGTGCACAAAACATATAATTGTTAATTAGTTCCATTCTGGGATTAGCAGAAAAAAAAAGCTTTAATAAATAGGTAAAAGTGATTTCTTGATAGTCTACTGCATTTACATTCTAAAAAGCTAAAAGGTTATTTCTTGCTAATCTCTGCTAGAGTAAAATCCTGTCCAAAATCCCTATCCACATAAGAAATCCACAATTTATTTCTGTCTTGAATGTATTATGCCTATCACACAAAAATTGAGAGTTTAAATTACCAAGCCAATAATGATAATAAGTAATAGATTCAATTTAATAAACAGTAAACCCACTTTACTGTATATTAATTTAATTATATTCCTTATTATTCATTAGTTTACAATAAGTAAACCCAAGGATTAAAAAATAAACATCCTTACCAGAAGAAGAGTCCCAGTCAAGAAGGTTGAGATAAAAATGCAAATTTAATAACAAACTTTAATGCAAAAAAGACAAGCAACTCAAAAATAAATAAATAATCAAAGCAAATAATAATAATAATAATAATAACAATAATAATACAAAATTAACTCAATGTTATATACAAAATCATTCTAAACTTCTAAGCTCTAAAAGTTACCAACCTGTGACAATTTAGTGTGTACTGTTGTGAGGTCTCAGACACCTAGACATAGCTAGTTAACTTTTCATGCAGCTCAAAACAGCGTTGTGGTTGTACTTCCTCCACACCACATTGAGAAACTTTTTCCGTTTCAGCCGTTGAAGAAACAGCTGCATCAGTTCTCGCATCAGTTCTCACACTTAAGCTGTTGCTGTTGTTGTCCCTATGTTTTTGACTTTGAGAATTCCTCCATGTAGTCACATGTTAAAAGAAATAAGTGCCACATATTTATATTATGCATCATGGTTTAATCCAGGATCTAACTTGATTAAAAACAGAGTGCTCTGAGTAATGGTGTTTGTCTTTATAACATGGTTAAAGTATATCTTCTTCTCCTCGTCAGGCCAACGTTTGTGTTTTAGGTCATGGCTGATGTCGAGATCTTGGAGGACCGAGACAAGCTGAAGCGAGGCCTGGTGAAGGTGCTGGAGGCCGTAGCCACCATCTCCTCAGCAGCCGCTGTGGTGAACCCCATCTTCGGTGTGGCAGGCTCACTGATCCGCGTCGTCCTGCACCACGTGGATAATGAGGAGATTCAGACTCTTCGACGTGAGTTCGGCAGCGTGAACCGAGCCCTGGATGAGCTTTCAGTGCAGAACAGTGGAACATTGCTTCAGATCAAGAAGGAGACATTGGACGGGCAGTACAGCCGTGTGGAGGAGAACCTACGCAACCAGTTCCGTAAGTTCATGGAGGTGGTGGAGGCACGGCCCGAGCACAAGGAGCGCAAACGTGATGGTTTTGAGGAAAGCTATGCCAACGACCTGGGCGACCAGAACCTGCACACACTCTACGATGGTGTCATGGGCAAGCCCAAGCTCTTCAGCCGGCCCATCCTCGAAGTCTACATGACTCACTCACAAGGAGATCGGAGGGTGATGGAGCGCCTGTGCACACGCCTCACATACCTGTTCTGCATCGGCCTCATTGCTCTGATGGGTTACGCCGCCATCATCGGTGATGATGAAGAGGGTCTGAGTGAGGAGTGGGCTGAGAAGATGGAGAACGTTCAAGAGAGGATGCAGGAGGTGCTCCGGAGGTGCAAGTGATTCCTTTTCCCTGATCGAAAGACACAGAGGACTCCTTATGTAGTCCAAAGAAGTCTATGCTGTGTCTGATTAGGTGTTCTCCACTCACTTCTCTTTGTCATGTATTCGATATTCTCCAGGGCTTCACTGCTGTTCCTCATGGTGTTTCATTTTTTTTGTTTAACTCACTCTCCTTATCATCCCCTCTGTTTTCTTACATGCTGTCTCATACACTGCCCCCTAGTGTAAAAACATGATAATTTGGTACATTCTCATACATAAATACAGTCTCACGCATTCCACCTGAGGATTTTCCCTTTACTGTTTAAAGAATACTTTAAAGCCAAAGATTTCTTATCAAAGTGGTAAGGGTTTGACCGCCAACTGCTGATTGATTGAGATTCATTTGATTGATCTACAGTGTCCCCAGAGGGTTATACACCATTTTGGCTAAATCCCCATCCGCATATATATTTTCGTTATGAGATCATATTCATTTCTCATGTGATTAAGCTTCATAACCTCACCTTGTTTTATCATCACATCTATCAACTGGGCTGGATCGCTCATGTGAGCATTTTCAAATAGTTTGTGTCTTTTGAAAATATAAAAAAAATGTTTGTTTGTTTTTTGTTTTTGTTTTTTAAGAAATAGCCGTGTGTGTGACTGTGGCTGTTAAGAGACCGACTTTAGAAAGCCAATATTTCCCCGTAAGTTAATATTTAATATTATGAACAAAGCCTAGGCCCTACATATAATCTTGCACTTTCAGCTTTATGGACATTGTAAAAGGAGTATGATGATGCCAGAACTTCAAGCTTAATATAGGACTGTATTTGCCCAATTTATACCAACATACAGTATATATTTCAAATCTTATATCACTAAAACAAAAAACAAACAATCTCACTCTTCACAGATTGTGTGTGTGTGTGTGTGTGTGTGTGTGTGTGTGTGTGTGTGTGTGTGTAGTGTCACATCCACATCCAGTTGTTTGAGATTCAGCCATTCAACAGAACTTCCTGTACTTTGGGTGGTTCTACTACAGCTTTTAAACAATCTAGAATGAAGAATGTCGTGCATCTGGTGTTGTTAACACTAACTTTTTTTTTTTAAATAATCTGAACACTACTTGGGTTTAAAACTTTGGTTTCAATGTTGGTTTAAGGAGGAACACTCACAGCTTACACTACATGCTTCTGGCATACAGCATGCCTTTGCTTATGTTAACATGTAAAAACACTAAAGCCTTATGAGACTAAACACTACAAACATCCCAAGTACAGTACATGTTTTTCTTTAATCTCATTGCAGTCTTGCGTTACTGCATCAGTATGGCATTCTATGTGATTTGACTTTGTGTTGGCTACACTACATGAGGTAGTACATGAGGTAGTACAGTACATGAGGTAATGGTCCCAGACTTGTTCTTAATGCTGGAACAGTGGAATAATATTGAGAGGTTTAAAAGTATGAGCCGTTTTTTTATTTTATTTTAATTTTTTTATTTGGCTTCAAACACAAATCCTCATAGTTTCTTGACAAGGACCAAACAATCACATAAGAAAAACTAAAAACTTTAGGAAAGAACGTTTAAGCCTGTTTTTACAGAAATATGTATTCTCTTTCAGATTTGCGCCACAGCTCTCCAGCTGCTTATAACTGTACTTATACTTGCATTATAAATCTGCAGGATCGATTTAGACCAACCTGCTTAAAGTACATGATCATCTTCCCTGGTCCTTTTACTGAACCCTGCCATTAGTGCCTCCTGCATATATAACACTGCTTTCACTTTCTTCAGTGAATACATTTTTGCCTTTACTTTACTGAAATCTACATACGCACTTTTAAAATGAGAGAAGGTTATAGATCTTTCTTTGAAACAGTTCGTTGTCTCTGGACAATGAAAGGCATTGTAAAAATGAAGATGCTTTCCTGCTTTCCCTTTTTTAAAAGATTTTTTTTTAGTTGCTGAGCAAAGATGTATATGAAAAAAAAAACAGTTATGCACTACCAATAAAGATATGGATGTACGAAATGCAGATAATGGCTTGGATTATTCTCCACATGTACACATTAAAATTATCGTTCATTCTCGCTGTAACTGCGACCTTTGATTGAATTTAAAGCTTACATTTTGTTTTGGAACAACAATGAAGTGTAATACTGTGAACGTGACTCAGCATTAAATTGCAACGTGTGACGTTAAACCAGCCACACAATTCCACCTACAGCCACTAGATGCCGCTATTGTCTTTCCAACCACAAGTCTGCATCATATGCCAAGGCATATAGAGTAATGTACTGTATATACAGTATAAAACAAGATTTTGTACACTTTTTATGACATGTAAGGGTTAAATAATTTTTAAAAATAAAAATTTCCACCCTATAATGTAAACATAATGCATTATATTTCTTAATAATGCATCATGATTTTTCAGCACTGCTCCTACAGCCAGTAGTCTTATTTAAAATATTTAACACATCCATTTTTTGTGTTAAACTTAGCTTTAAAAGCTAATTAGCCTAATCTACATACCTTGGGACTGTGGGAGGAAACCTGGAGTTCCTGGAGGAAACCCACCAAGCACGGGGAAAACATGCAAACTCTATGCACACGCAGCCAAGGCGGGAATTGAACCCGGACCCTGGGTGCCAGTGGCCTTGTATCCACCGTGCTGGCAAGCTTAACACTATACCAGTTCATAAAAAAGTAATTAAATGAATACTTACTACAAATAATGAAGTATGTACTATATTGTATTTTTTTTTTTATTAAACCATTTTTTACCCTCCATTTAACACTAAAATGTGGGGTCATTAGCAAACAGATTAAATTGCGTAAAATTTACATCAGCATGTTTGCCACCTCTCCTTCATGCTGAGCCACTAATGAATCTTTCTACCACTAGAGGTCAGTAAAGATGACAAAGTTTCCTTAAGATTGATGGCTAAAAAAGATTAAATGGATCCTTATTAATTCTCAAAGAAATTACAGAAATGCAGAGAAAGGTCCAGACAACTTCACAGTCTGCGGCTTGGTCCGGAGATCAGGTTACTGTCATGATTCTCTAATATTTGTATTAGTTTGATCAAGAGAAACATTCTTGTAGGTAGACTGGTTATGTTAAACTGTAAGTGAATGGATGAGGGCATGGTGACATGCTATGGGCAGGTGTCTTATCCATCTTGGACCCAGTGTTAAACAACTTGGCCCCAGACTCACCGTGACCCTGACCAGGAGAAAGCTAATTAGGACATACGGTGTAAGACGTCAATCTTACTCAGTAACTTTGTTTATTTTTGTTTTGTTTGTTTGATGCTTTTTAATTAACAAAGAATTTTCTGAAAAGTTTCAACATAGGGAGATTTCTATGATTTTTACACAAATAGTAAATCTTACACCTCACATGGTAAAAGTCAAAGAGCATTTACTAAAATCAGTAATAGTTAAATTAACTCAAGCTCAGAATGGAATGTGGCATCATGTATTAGATATTTTAGTTATAATTATTTGTATTTTATAATTGAAATGAGCATTAATATAATTGAGACTTTCAACTGGAGTAAAACAAGAAAACAAGTATTTTACAGAATTTTCAAAGTAAAAATTCAAAGTGGCTTCTTATGCTAGCAAATATTAACACAGTGCTTTTTAATTATATAAAAACAATTTATACAGAGGCTGATAAAGTGTTATTCATTAAGAAACAAAATTTATGGTTATATGGTTAGATATGACTAACTAGAGACATAAAAAAAAATAATGAGCTAAAATGGGAAAAAACAGGGCCTTTAATAAGTTATATGCATTTTCAATTATTTAAAAAATGTAAATTTCAAAACAGTATTTTTGAAAGCAGTTAAATTTTCAGAGGAAATCTAGCACTCTGTACTGACCCCACAGTGACCTCTAGTGGCATTCTATGGTTACTTCTATGGCTCTTTGCAATTACTTATTATTACTAATAAACTAAACATTTTGGCTTTACTGAATTGCAGGATAAAATTAAGAAAACAAATTTAAAAAAATCAATGAATAAAGAAAAGAAAAGAAAAAACTGCAAGTGTATGAAACAAAACAAGCAGTTTACTAACTCATATTGGTAGGATGAAGGCATATAAATACGACATTAATCAATACGTTCTGACTTGACTCCAAAATTACAGACTTTAAAGTATATTCAATTACTGCTACAAAAAATTCATCATGCTCCATCTGTTACAATTTGGAATGACAGCAACAACAAAAAATATTTTTTTTATTGCATAATCTACGAATTCATTCAGTCACCTTAAGTTCTGATTGCAGCACATATAGTGGTGGTCAGTTCATGTGTGAAAATAATTCCTCATGCTCCCAGGAGCATGAGTCCTGTAATATGAACTCATTCACAATATGCGTCCTGTAATATGGCCGTGCCTTCAAGGATGAAAAACTCCATAGATGTGATAACATGATCATTCAGTACACTCAGGTCATCAGGTGACTTCATTTTATTGCCAAATAACATTGCTGAGTCTAGACCTGAACAACTGAAGCAACCCCTGATCATAATGTACAGTGGACACTATTCATGATGGGTGCATCGTTTCATGCGCTTCCCTTCTCACACTGACACGCCCATCACTCTGGAATAGGGTCGATCTGGACTCATCAGACCTCATGACCTTAACCACATGATCACCATGATCACTCTTTCTGAATGACTTTTTTTTTTTAAGGGCAGTGTGTATAAAAGGTTTGTTCCCTCTATCAAGTTTGTTCTCTCTTTCACTGTGTAAGCGAACTTAAAAAAATATTTATATAACTGAGGAATCTCTCAAGTTATACAGTCAAAACCACAAAGGCCATGGAGCTTTCTGAGTAAATATTTCACAATTTTTTATGATATTACTAAGAAAGTTTTTACATGAAAGAATTTTACATGGTTATAATAAACTTGACCCAACTATGAAGCTATGTAATCATAATCATGATTAATGTCAATATTAATGTTTAATATATATATATATATATATTTATTTATTTATTTATTTATTTATTTTTTTAATAAAGTGAAAAAAATAAACATACACAATGCAGTGCTGGATTGTGTTCAGTGACACTTTCAGTAGTTTAATTAATAACTTTCTGTGGTTCAGTATTTAGTATTTAGTAGGATACATTAGTGTAAAAATGTTTATAGTGTCACACCAGTGACTGTATTCTGGCAAATACTGCAGAAAAGAGGTTAGAGAGAAGCGTTTGTCCTGAGATTGTGCATCACAGCTTCTGGTTGGACAAATTAAAACAGCTAGGTCACTTGACTCAAGACCAGCGCATAAGCCTGTCTGAGTTGCACTTGTGGAAACTGATGTTTCCAACAACTAATCACTGATCACTAGGGGGTGTAATGGCATCCAAATGTCACGGTTCAGTACCAACCTGGGTTTAGAAGTCACGTTCAGCATGGTTCAATATGTTTTAAGCAGAGTGAAGAACTGAAATTTTATTATGACTTTATAATAAAATTACTTTATGACTTTATGTAAAAATATAAACTTATAATCACCTGTAAACCATCGCAAACTGGCCATCATTTCCTGAACACATAAAGAATGCACAAAAGGCTCAAAAATTTCTCTCTTTCTCTCTTTCTTTAAAAAAAAAAAAAAAGGTATCTTGGTGAATGACATGATTTAGGAACAGTAACACTATCTATATCTTTATCTAAATATTTGAAGGATATTATATTAGCTTGAGGCATTCAGTTTCCCACTTTGTCTTTCGAACACGCCTAGGTCGAAAAATGACACCTGACAAATTACAGCATTATATTTCACATAAACCTGTTCATCTGTCTTAACAAACCTGTAAATTCCATATATCTGAAATGATATTTAAATATTTAGGTCCTCAGTGTCCTCACTGGCTGTTTATCTTGGCTGTTTTTTTCCTTCATATTGGTTTAAACTGTTAAACAGGATTTTTTTTAAAAATACACATTTATATTATCATTCATTCATTCATTCATTCATCTTCTATACCGCTTCATCCTCTATTCTAGGTCGCGGGGGGCCTGGAGCCTATGCCAGGAAGCTTAGGGCACGAGGCAGGGTACACCCTGGACAGGGTGCCAATCCATCGCAGGGCACACACACATACAC
>JAQMYI010000019.1:1466768-1477524 GCA_030014275.1 Clariallabes melas
ATATATAGTGTATATGTATACTGTATATACTTTATTAAATTTTTTTCCTATAAGTTCATCACCTGCTTTTTACAGGTTGTTGTATAAAAAAATCACAGGGAGCTGCTATGTGTTTAAATTACTAATTATTACCAGCATTTTTATGACATGGTAGATTGCATTTGTTACTTAGGCCATGTCCACATGTAGCCGGGTATTTTTAAAAACTTAGATTTTTATCTGCAGTTTTGGCCTTTCGTCCGCATGCAAACGCAGTTTTGTTGTTGAAAACGGAGCTTTTGGAAAACTCCATCAAAAGTGAAGATTTTTCCAAAACTCTGTTTTCAGTGGTGTTGTGTGGACAGGGGAAACGGAGGTTTTGGCATGTTGTAACGTCACCTTGTGTGCCTATGATGACATTGACTGTGTGCTCGTCTCCTTGATTTGACATCAGCTTTGTTTATGAGGATATTTTGTGCAATGGTGGACTTACATACAGTAAACTAGTGACTGTGTTAACACTACTTGCTGGACTTTTTACATGCATGTACAAACGCACATTGTTATTCACACATTACGTTAACAAACAGAGGTGTCTGATGTACTGCTATGCTCACAGCCGCTACATACAAGCAGAGATCCCGCAGACAGTGATGGCGCTTTTGGACGAGACCCATCAGACTTCTACAAAGTGCAACCAGTAATGACACTTTGTCTAGGCTTCTGATTGGCCCCCTGCTGATTAGGGATGCTCCTGATAGGACTTAACAGGGTGTTTTGCGTTTTCATTTGGACAAAGATATTTTTAAAACGTAGGTTGTGTGGACAGAATTATTTGAAAAAACGAAAAATAGAAAAATCTCAGTTTTTAAAAATACCCGGCTAAGTGTGGACATGGCCGTAGACCTACATTATTTCCTCCTCAGACAGGCATAACTTTTTACACTTCAGCATTTACCATGTTGCCCGTTCACAGTCACTGTTTGTAAAAAATTCTCGACAAAATGAGTATACAGCTTGGTTATTTTTTTTCTTTATCATATAAACTGCAATCGAACTGTTACAGAAACTGGTTATAGCTGCTTATACCCAGACAGCACACGTGTCTCACCGACGTTGGCCTCAGAGCAGCGTGTCCTTTATAACATCTGACAAGCATTGGCAGATCTTCTGATGTGTTGCACACCTCATCAAATGTCTTAGCTAGCTCAGCTTTGGGCCAGCCCACTACCGGAAGCCACTACAGCACATTTCTGTCTGGGTGGGTGCCCAATTAGCTACTTGTAACACACAAGACAAGATGCTACTCCCCACACATGCAAACCATGAAAGGGAAAGATTGCAACTGAAAGATTTTCAGGTGAGCTTTTCCTTGAGCTAGACAGGCAAACAATAGTGTTAGTTAATAGAGGTGCTATTAAGAGACAACTAGGTGTGTCATAGCACAGGTGAAGGGCGCAGATCACAAACTTTCTTTAGCTAGCTAGTTTATCTAAGTCATTATAGTCAGCAGTTAACTTTACCTAATCTGGAAGAAGTATCCAGGAAAGATAGAAAATGTGCATATAGGACAAACATGACCTTTCCCAGGACAAACAGATTTAATAAATATTCACAGTATATATGATAAATGAATAATTTAAATAGAAAACAAAAACTTCACAACAGTTAGATATCAACACGTATTATATATGATGAATTAAGAATGTTATGACTCAATGTGTATCTGATCTACCAGCCAGCAGTTGTGTTTGTGGAAAAATATTGAATATAATTATTTTTTGAATGGTTTGTTAAATTTGCCATATTTGCTAGTGCTGTATATACTTTGGGTTGTATACAGCTAAATAAAAAATAAAATTAAAAAAGGATAGCTGAGTGAGATTAAATGTTAGAAGAATTGTTCCTAGAAAGGACAACCAATGAACCAGGAACAGGTTATCTCAAAGTTCTAACACTGCCTACAGAACTGCTGTTTTTGGAGATGCTCTGACCCAGTTGTTCTCACACTTTGGCCCTCAGCAAAGTGGTTCAGATCCTTACGTGTGACCATTTTCAAAAACTGATTGCTTAAATGCTTCTTAATACTGCATATCCCACTCCTTGAAATAATCAATTTTATACATGATAACTGTCATTGATTTGAATGCTATGGCTGGAGAAAAAAAATACTCATAGAATACTCATACTCATGCACCTATAGACTGTGTTACTTTAGAGATGCTGTTCTGAGCTTTTTAGACTTGTGGGTGTAGACAGTCATTCACCACCAGATGGTGCTCTGGGAACTCCACTAATCTTAGTATTCTGGGCATTTCTACAACAGCAGAAGCCATTTTGAGTACAAATGTTCAGGAAATGAAGGCTGCATTCCAGTAGTGCACTCTGGCAGAGTTTCCTGACACCATGGAAGTCAGATGGGTGGAGACAGCATGCCTGAAGTTTTCAGGGGTAAAAATGTTCAGAATTTTTTTTTTTTTTTCATTTAAAAACAAAACAAATTATGTTATAAATAACAAACAATGGTGTAAACTATAGAAATATAATACTAATAACACTGTTACCTACAGTATGTTTCTCTATATTTTGCTATAGAGCATAAGGAAGTATATTAATAATTTGCATTTTAAATGATTATTGTTTGAAGCAAGACAGTGTAACGCTGAAAAATGTCCATTTTGGGGGCACATATAAAATCATCCCTGCAAAACGGCTGAAGTTCGCAACTTTAAATTTTTAGGGAAGCAAGATTGGTGACTTCCATATTGCATAAAGTTTGTTTAGTTTCTGTTTTAAGAGTGACTATAAGAAAGGAAGAACTCAGTGACCATACAACATAGCCACCCTTCTTTTCAAAGACTGCCAGGAGGCCTTTCTCTATTGTCTTTATCAATTTCTTGATCTGTTGATGATCAGATTTTGCTGCAGCTGTAGCCACAGCTTCCCAAATGGCATTTAAAGAGGTTATTTATCCTCCCTAACAGTAAATCTAATGTTTAAGAAGGGCTCACAAGTTCTCAATAGGGTTTAAGTCAGATGAGTAAAGGGGTTATGTCATTATTCTGTCATCTTTGAGGCCTCTGCTGGCTAGGCAAACAATGGAGTACTTGGATGCATGTGATGGAGAACTGTCCTGCCTAAACAGCACACCAGCTTTAATGATGATTCTTCCTGTACCACTGTTTGAAAAAAATTAGGAGCTGATTTGGAAGCTGACTTCAAGTCTACCTTCAACCTAAAAAAAATGAGCAAATTAGCTCATCTTAAATAATAGCAGCCCATAAGAGTGCATGCTGTGGTACCATGTGTCCATTAGTGATCCGGCCTCGGGCTCGTCCATCTGGTCTATCAAGAGTCGCACTCATTTTATCTGCCCATGAACCCTAAGTCTTCAGATATTTCTTGGCCAAACACCTTGTGCTTCTGGATACCCCAGCTGGGTTACGCTTCTGAAATATGGTGGCACTGGACGACAATGGGTTGATGGTAGCATCATGTTTAATTCTTCCCAAGCAGGTAATTTATGTATTTTCTTCTCCACACTTTTTTTTTCTTGTGATAGTTAACTATTTGCGACAAAACGTTTGATTGTCTGGTGATCACTCCACAATAGCTTACCTATTTCAATGATGTCGTATCCGTCTGAAAGACATTTTTACGTTTTTTGGGGTGTTAAAACTTTAGGTCATACCTTCCCTCATTACAAAATACATATGATCTGAGAATGCTTAAATCCAAACTCCATTCAAGTCTATGTAGCATGGAGTTGAAAAATGAGCATAGAAATCCCAATATGGTCAGAATACTTACTCACCTCTCGTGTGTATTTAAATTTTCCATATTTTTCAATAATGTGAAGCCCACCCCTTGTACACACCTTTAAACTAGGGATAAAAAATACATACTAAACAGAAAAATCTTTTTTTTTTCTCTTTCCTATTAAAAGTAGGATTAACTAACAAGGTTAATTTGAAAAAGACTAATACAATACAAAATGTCAACCACTGAAATAAATCGTATAGGAATCTGGTATATTGCTGCATGAATACTTCTGGCCTTTTCTCATAATACTACAAGCATGACAAGATTGTACATGGCATTGTTCAAGCTGGGTTTGTTTTGTTTCCGTCTACCTTATTACATTAGTGTGACAGTCATTAGCTCACATTAGTGGTTTGACGATATACCAGTTTGGCCCGGTATGACATGATGTCATTAGAAACAGATATTTTATGGTGCAGGGCTTTGTCCTGTGCATATACAGTAAGTGGTTTTTTTTAAGGAAAAAATATATTTCTACATGGTTTTCAGATTCCACCGAGAGAGAATGTAAGAGTTGTAATGTTTTATGTAATTTAACATAAAAGTTGCTTGTTTAAAGACATTTTTCTCTAAATATCTCTAATCTCTAATGTAATAATAATAATAATAATAATAATAATAATCTCCAATCCATGCAAACCAAAGCACTCAAAAATACTGTATGTACCATTGCAGATTTGCATTTTAGTTCTATAAACGTGAAACTATATTTTAATCAGTATGCAACACTTAATAGAGACAAACCCTTGTGGAAAAAAGGCTTGAAAATGTTCATAAGGAAACAACTTCTTTTTCCTCCTTCCATGTTCTTTTGAACAATTCCGAGTTCTGTTGAATTTCAAGAGTAAATCAACAAAACTCTGACATGTTCTTACGTGTCCGGGTTCTATTAAATTCAAGAGTAATTCTAGGTCTGACAGCGTCCTTAAGAATCCAACTCTGCGACTGTAGACACACCCTAACATACACACACACACACACCGTTTTTAATACGAAGAAGCTGTGCTCTTTCTTCTGCTTTTCTCTCTTTACATGTTTTCTTGGTGAGATCATTTCCACACATGGGTTTTCCAACCACCACTGTGTGGATAAAACTTAACCCCTCCTCTCCCTTCCTTCCTTTGATCCTCATGTTTTTTTTCTTCTTTTTTGCACAGACAGCTCTTCTGAAACTTGAATCCGGGGAGGACTGAGCTATTCTGTATCCCCATAAAAAAATCTCGGATTTCATGAATGGAGTAATCTCGGACAATCAGGATAACGTGACCATTTTTTCAACAAGCGAGTAAGATGTTTGTCCAGTCTCTTCCCCATAGCAGGACTGCCTCCGGCATGCCATCTGACCCCTGCAACTAACCCAGTGTGTGGCTGCATTGTTTATTTTCCACATCTGCACCAGCCCACTGCTGGGTTTCTTCTGCTGGCTTTCTGTAGCTGCCTGAATCAGATTAGAAACTGTGATGCATGCCTAAAAAGAAAAAAAAGCCTCCTATATTATTGTACCCATTACACCCTGCACTGCACTCAACACTCTCTGGGCACAAGGAAGCCATGTATCAACGCTCTTCTCTGAATCACTTCTTTTTTTTCAAACAAAAAATAAAAAAATTATAATCTCTTAAAAACGCAGAAATTGGTATATCGTAAAAAACATTATAATAATGATAAAAAAATTTATTTAAATAAAAATGAAATCTCCAACAGTATTCCAAGAACTCTTAGGCTTCCCCAGGGCAGACAAGCAGAGCAACGAACTTGTCCAAGGTCTGTCTATGAATTGAGTATTTGTGTAGCTTCTTGTTTGTAACTTGCTCTGTGTGCATGTTATTTTCATGTATGTTATTATGGCGGCACGGTGGCATCATGTTTAAGGTTGTGGCCTCGAACGTCCAGGGTTGCCTTCGAGTCTGTGTGCATTGAGTTCACATGTTCTCCCCATCCTCTGTGTGTTTCCTACAAGTTGCTCCGGGTCCCTCCCACCGTCCAAAGATTAGGCTAACTGGCGTCTCCAAATTGCCCAGAATACTCATATGAAATTTGGAAACGGCAAATTCTCATGTGTGAGTAAGTGTGCACGTGCTTGTGCCCTGCAATAGATTGGCACCATACTCAGGGTGTGCACTACCTCGTGCCCTGAGTCATCTGGGAGAGGCTCCCGGCCCCCTGCGACCCTGCACAGGATATGTGATATAGAGAATGAGTGAGGGTAAGAGGGTATATTGTTATTTTTTCTTTATAGACATGCATTCACATTAAACTCTCCTCTCACTTTGAGCTTCAAACCAGACCTACATTATGTAAACACCGTAGAGTGAACAGACTGTGTTAATTTATGAACCTAATTAATTAACAATGGAAATAATTTTATGTTAATAATGGCAATGTTGCTGTGATACTGCAACAAATAATCAAAAAGTAACAAAAAAAATATAGAGAGAGAAACCCAGAATTGAATTCCTTTTAGGAAAAGCTAAAAAAAAAAAAATCATGAATGAAAGGTATTTCCTGTGCAGCAATCTTAACAGTGGTGTGTGTAAACACACTCTCACACACAGTCAGACGCACACTAAAATTCTTAATATTTTTCTCTTTATTCTATTCCGAAAAGCACTTCAAATCTAACGAGAGGCTGGAACAGAACCAGAGCTAACACCACTCAGCCTTTTCCCTTGACTTCCAGAACAGTCACTGTATTAGAAGAGGAAATAATTTCTGCATGTAATAACATGGGCTGTGATACATTAAGAAATGTTGAATATATTATTGTTGTATTCAGCATACTGTATACACAAGTGCCGCAATGCATAAGGATTTACTGTAATTTCTACTTTTTTTTAATGCATTTATGACTATGTAAAGAGAGCAGAAACAGAACCGGCTAAAGTAGTTGTAAAAGACTGTGGGCAGGTACGAACAGAAATAATAGCAGATTGAGCTGGAATAAAAACCGGTTCCACTGTCGGTGAGACCAGTTTTAAACTTGAATGATGAGAGGAATTCACACACTATGGTTGTTTTGTTTCTGTCTTTTTCACTTCTATTGAATCCAGGGTTATTCATTCATTCATTCATTTTCTATACCGCTTTATCCTGTATTCAGGGTCGCGGGGACCTGGAGCCTATCCCAGGAGACTTCGAATGAATGAATCCAGGGTTACATTTAATTAAATAGAAATATATTGCAGTAGATGCCACACCCATTTCAGGTTTAAATCTTAACTCTGATACAGATAGAGTTGGTATAAAACAGGCAGGCCTAACCCGGGCTCACACTTAAAAATCTGTAATAATTTACATGATACACAGGTATAAACATCCTGAAGCTTCATGCAGAGATTATTTCCTCTATTGCAGTAATTCTTCTGGCTGATAGATAACTGACTTCAGATTAACCTAAAAGATTATAATCGAAATGTCTAAATTTGTTCAGACTACTTACCTTTGGGGAAGGCAAATCCATGATCATTACCTTTAGGTGTCCAAATCCTAGTATTAACAGTTCTTTTTTTTTTTTTTTATTAAAACATGAAAAAAAAAACATGATAAGGCATTTTTCTACATAGAAACCTATTATAATGGTAGTAAACAGCACTGAACGTTTTTTGTGAAAAGAGGGTCATGTAATTCTGTACTGCAGTGCAGTTTTCAAAGAAAATTGCCTGATAAATTGTGTAATCATCTGGAAATCTGCCACAGACTAGAGACTGCTTGCACTTCTTTTTCCCCCCAAGGACTCCCGGACAGCCAGCATTCTTTTTTTTTTTTTTAAGGGAATTGATTATGCAGTATGTTACACTATTTACAGACACAGAACGATTTTTTTTAAAGCATCTGGGCAAATCTGTCCTGCTCCTTTACAAAGTCTTCAGAATGCAGATGTTTTTCCTGGCGCAAGTCAAAGAGGGTGTGGCGTTTCATGCGGAGGAGGCGTGTGAGGATTGTGTTTCAGAGCAGGGAATTTTCCATTACTGTGTCTCGAGCGTCCTAATGATTTATTGGCATCACTGTGAAGCCATTTGAAAACAGTTTTAGCTCAGAACTCCAATCTTCCCACAGGCCGGACACTGCTGTCCCTTTTTCCTCTTCTCTGCAGAGTCCTTGCTCTATTTGCTAACAGTCCTCTCTGTATGCATTTCATGGTCTCTTTGTAAAGCTCTTTTCTTCTGGTTTAGAACTGCATTCAGTTCACTAGTTAGTCAGGTTTTGTTGTTTGGTGTTGGCTATCTAAATGCAATAGAAAAAAAATTTCTATCACATTTTAGAGCATATATCCATTCACTTTTAACATTATGCAAATTCCAAAGGGAACTATGGTGTCCTGATTTACAAAACTATGGTCGGACTTAATGTTGTAACATTTTAAAATAACATTAGCATCTTGTATATAAGTGTTAGTTATGGGTGATCCAAATTAGTCCCTAATTGAAAATAGTGTTTCAAATCTAATACTGTTCCAGATATATCAAATGAATGTACAGAGCTTTAATAAGAGTTTAAATCAACAGATGAACAAGATTGCTGTAGATCAGACACTTATACACAGTACTGTGAAAAAGTCTTAAGGTTTTTATTCATGTTAAATGAAATACAATTATATAGAATACATTAAATAAATGGGAACATTTTTTATTTACTGGAACAGGATGCAAAGTGCCTAAAGATACAACTTTAAAATTAGTTGTTTATGTAACAACATCATTAGCCATCTCATTTCCCCTCTCGTCTGTTCACCAGTATTTTAATCACCGGCCTGATCATCTGTCATCATCTGCACATGTTTCTCGCTGGTTCATGCCTTATGTTAGATGTTTTTTTTTTTAGATATATAATATTCATAGGTCTCACTTAAAAAGGCTTAACAAACAAACAAAGACTTTTCTGAAACTGCTATGGTACAGGGACTGGACTGAAAATGGAAGTCATAAAAAGTCCTTCAGAAAGCCTGAAGCACTATTTCTCAAGACTATCTTAAAAACTAAATCTTAGAAACAAAATATGGAAACAAAATAAGGCAAAACATCAAGACACATTACTGTACATATGTGCATTTATCTATATAAGGCATATGCTTTAATTTGGGCCCAAAACTAACTGTTGCATATCTCTGAGTAAAAATTATTTCTTCTATGTTTTTTTACTTTGATATTAATCAAGCTGCTCAGGAATTAATCACAATAAATGCTTAATTTATGAAAAAACAGATTTTCTTGTAATATTTGGAGTGAGTGAGTTTGCTGAATCAGCTAAATTAGCTAGCAGACTGGATATGACAAGCCAGTATGGCTCATTTTAAATATTATTATATCTTTTTGTAAAAATAATACCCTATTTTTGTGTTTGGTGCTGAAAACTGACAGCTAATAATTTAAACCTAAGGCTAGTGAATGACAACTGAACCTACCAGCATAATAATGCATTTTAACACCTTTTTCTGAACAGGAAGTTACCAGCCATGCACCTTATTAAGAAATAAAGTACAATTATGTACTTTTTTTGCAAAAAACAAGTTAATTAGAAACCTATTAAGGGTTTTATTTAATTTGTTTAGTCCAATTGTGTTGAGGGGACTGCCATTACAGGGATCTGCTCCTAAAACCAAATACCAAACACTCGCTCGCCATCTCGTGGACAAAAAAAGTGGAATAGGTGAAATATCTTCAACATTTCACATTAAAAATAGTTAAAAATATAACATTTCTATTAGTATTGATGTATCCCACCACCTTAGGTTTGTTTCATATGTAATGACGTTCTCGTGCAATTTGTTCAGCTAAGCTAGCTGTTATGAGCTAGTTTTTTAAAACTGTTTCTATGCTTTTATGTATTTCTGATTATTTTGCTTTTTGAAGCTTTGCTCTGCTGTTTTAGGGGCCCAGTAAAGATAGATAAGGCGTATGGCACGTCACGGTGTCACAGGTAAGTTAATGTTGGGGTTCAGTTTTGTACCTGTATGTTTTCATACGTACAACAGCTGAGTTATGGATGCTTTGATAATTTGTGATGTTGGTGGTGTGAAAGTGGGGAATTTTTGTGTTGTTGTTATTTTAATTTGTTTTTAGTGGCTTCTAGGCAGTGTGTGTGTGTGTGTGTGTGTGTGTGTGTGTGTGTGTGTGTGTGTGTGTGTGTGTGTGTGTGTGTGTGTGTGTGAAGGAGAGTGAGAGTAAGAGGGAGAGAGGGGAAATGGATAAGCCACTTTCAGTTCTCAAATTAAGTTAAGTTGAAAGTTGTCTTGGTGGCTATAAGACTCTGTTCAAAGTAACTGTTAAGATGATGTGAAGGCACAAATCATTTTGTAATGTTTAACAATAGCAAATGTTATATAGATTTGTATTCAAAACACTGTAGGTTTTCACCAAAATGCCAGATAGGCCCAGCCCACATTATAAAGTTATTTTTGAAAATGCAGTTTTTACCCTTCTGGGGAGTATATTCACCAAATGCTAAGGACTAAATTAAAATCGGAGAATTACAACTAAGATTTCCGCACTTCAGTATTTTTGCAAAAGTTACACGTTACATGAGTTACATGACAAACAACCATAATTAAGTTCAGTCTTTATTTTGTTTAGAAAAAAAGTAAAATATGTTCAAAGCTTAAATCAATGAACATCATGGTTAGTTTCTGTAAAAATATATGAAAGCTTTTCAAGGCTAACATGCTAATGTAATTATTTGTAAAGCCTGCAGGTGGCACTAATCTAGCAATGTAGAACATACAAATTTGCATATTTCTCTGTTGCGAGAGCAAAGACAGTTAGAGTGGGCTAATAAATGATATGAAATACTGCAAACATCCAAAGTGAAGCAGTAAAACTGTATGATCCACAATCCTGGATAATTACTTATAAAATACAAATCCATTTTGGTGAAAAATATACAGCTTTGTAACATATTTAGCAACACTAAATTTTTTTAAATGGTCGCATAACAGGGGGGGGGGGGGGGGGGGCCCTTT
>JAQMYI010000019.1:1500213-1520511 GCA_030014275.1 Clariallabes melas
GTAAACAGCTGTCGTAAATCAACCTCTCTCTCCCGCAACAACACGCTCTTTGTCGGCGGCGTCCGTGCGATCGACGCACTTATCCATATGATTAGGAAAGAGATGCAATATTATGGCTTCCGTCATTTTTTATATTTGCGTACTGACTGGGCCGGCCCACCGGGAAAACTCCCGGTACTCCAGATGGCCAGTCCGCCACTATATATATATATATATATATATATATAATGAAATGTATATCGAAATATCAGAAATGTGTTTAAAAATCATATCACCCTTATTGAAAAAAATTCTATCGCAATATATATTGATATCGAATTATTGTCCAGCACTATGTGTATGTGACGAATAAATTTTAATTTGATTTGTAACAGTAGTACATCATATGTCTATAACTTTGAGGATAAGAGTAATTAATTATTATAATTTATTAGGGTTTTTCTGACAGTTTTTGGATTTGAGAATTGAGTTGTATGGGAATATAGTTATAACAAGGTCAAGCAGTTATGTTATCACGCCGGTAGATAATGACATAAGCATAATAATGCCATACTGTTACCACTCTGCTATGAATAGAAGAGAAAGTAAGCTTATTCTTATGCCATTGTCTCATGATTAATAAATTTGTCATTCAAATATGAGACCCAGTGTAACAGACTATCAAAATACTCAGTAATTGAGAGTGGGATAAAATGATATAGGAAACCAGGAGGAAATGTAATTTGCATACACACGTATTCATTTTGTTCAAATGATTTAATTATTACTTTTGGTCTCTAATTTCATTGCCTGGCCAAAAAGGCCTGCACTCTAATATTTCACTCGAGTCCTTTTAACTTTGTGCTGTGCATTCACCATGGTATTGTTGTAAGAACCTTGTGCAATGTCACTACATTTATTTCTGCTCAGAGGCAGAAATTAATCAACCGATTTCTTGGCTTCTACAGTGACCACTATGCATGATGGATGCATTACTTCATGCACTTAACTTCTTATCTTGACATACCCATCGCTCTGGGATAGGGTCAACCTGGAATCATCAGACCACATGACCCCTTTCCATTGCTCCAAAGTCCAATCTTTTTTCTTCCTAGCAAACTGAAGCCTTTTTTTTTTTTTTAGATTAGTCTCACTAACAAGTGTTTTCCTTTTGGCCACAAAGCTGTGGGTTCACTGTCACACATGACACTTCACTGGCTGTTTGAACTACCTTTTTTTTTTTTTTTGCTTCAAAAAATAACACCATACAAAAGCATCAGCAAAATTAATTTTATTGCTTTTATTTTTCAGAATGCAATACAATCACAGTTTCAATCATAGTTAAACAGGTTGAAAATAACAGGCTCCGGTAGGTGCCACAGAGGAAACAAATGACTAACAGGCTTATTTTAGAGACTGGTGTTAACATGAAGAAATTTGTTACATGCAATTTACAAAAGCCATTGAAAAGATCAAGGGATAATTGGGGCTCTTTGTGTAAATTTGCAATCCATTACCACATTAATTTTGATCATAATTTTAAGCAAACTTGAAAAGTGGGTTATTAAACTTGATGAGCGCTTGTATGAGGTCAAAGCTTGGAAAGTCCATGGCTATGATCCCGAAACGTGATTGAGACCCCTCAGTGTGCAGCGTTTGCAGATAATCATACAGCCAAGGGTCGATCGTTTCTGCCACCCTTTTCGGTGTTAGGAACATACCCTCGAACGTGCTGATGCCCGTGCCACTGGAATAAGTGAGGATGACAGAATTTCCTCCGCACTCATTCTTGGCTTGATTGAGGTGCTGAAGGATTTCTTGCTCCTTGTGATTAATGTGAGTGACCTTGTAGTCGCCTTTTGTGTCAGTTTCCAACAGATGCACACCAAGCAAAAAGCTGCCTTCCTGTACAAACACAATCTTGCCCCTCACCTGATCCAGGTGTGGTATAGCAGACATCACCCAGATATTCATATCACCCTTGATGAGCTCTTCAACCATGCCCTGTACTTTACTCTTATCAAACAGATCGGGCTTGACTCGGACAAGAATCGTCTCGCTTGGGAACTCTGACAGGAACGCCTTGAGCGTATCGAGAGCCTTGGTGAAAGTCGAGTGCTCGTAAACGATCCCATGCATAAGGTATAGCGTGTTTTCAGAAGCGTACACACGTAGGTCCAGATAGCGGATACCTGCCTTTAGCTGGTCCTCCAGGGTCCAGGCCTGGCACTCAGCTGCAGGTCCTCCAAAACGTGCCATGGTGTCATGTGTTCCAGGAATAGTGATTACAGACAGGAGAGTGTCACCAGCCAGCGCATTCATCCATCCGATATTATAGGATGGTGGAATGACAAGCTTCTCCTTATCGTTAAAACCCTGACTCTCACTTTGAATCTTCCCGGCAAGCGACCTGGGGTAAAAATGAAATGTGCATTTGAAAATTTCTGATTTTTGGCCATGGAGGGATCTAATGTATTTGTATATCTTGAGCTACATGATGATTGTGCAATGCTGTACTTGCCTTGGAACACCTTATCATTAATGATAAATGCTATGTCAATACACACGCATAAAAGGTTATGATAAGGCACATTAAGGCGTTGTCCTAAAGCAAAGTGTGAAGTGAATTAAGTTAAATAAAATCAACTGAGCTTGATTCTCAAACTGTAGAAAGGTTAAAAGGTATTTAATATTAACTGAAATAAAACAGTTTAGGTGACACCTTGTGTGTGTATTTGTGTCTTATTTCATACTTACAGAAGAAGTAATGACGCACAGAGGATTTGGTCAACATTCATTTTCTTCATCTTTGGCTATAATCAAAGGTGAAAAAGGACAAATCAAAATTCTTTACAAAATCATACTACACAACAGAACATTATATAAAGAATATATAAAAAGAAATTGCTAACATATTTAGATATTCCTAAGCATTACATTTTTAGACGTTGGAATAATGTTACAGTGAGTTTAAGAACTTTAAACCCACACTGTCTCCAGATCAAATTCTGCCAAGTAAAACATTTTCTATAAGAAACAAAAACTATCTATATGTTATTGATGTCTTTTGTCTGTTTTGATGTATAAATGTACCAGAATTCATAAACTACAGAAGATGTAAAAGAACATACTCACTCGATGAGGTGAACCAGTCTGGCTGAGAAAGCAAGGCTAAATGTGTTTGCTGTTAGAGCTCACAGGCTTTAAATACAAGAAACAGGGTGTGTATGTGATACGTTTATTCAGATAATTAATTGTGTTTCGATATTTTTCGCAATGTGACGTGTTTTTGATTGCAGAAAGGGCAAGTCTTGATAAAAGCCATGGTTTCAGACTGTACTGTAGGTCAGATGGCAGTCTTTTTCAATCTAGTTATTCTGTTGTACTCTGTTATCAGCGTTTCTCTAAGTTTAATGAATGTAATTTGTTCGTTTTTCTAGTTTCATCCATCAGAAACCTCGCTGATTTCAACATTTGATCAACTGCTTTCTGCTCTCACAGTTTGAGAAAACCTAGCTAAAATAGTTAGCTTTATCAGAAACAAACTACTGTTAGCTAGGCTGAAGGATTATCTGTTTGTAATCCAGGTTAAAACCAACAACATACAAAATAAAAATACAGCAGGTTAAGCCTTAGTTATTCCTTACAGGAGCTCACATGAATCTCAGTTTTAACCATCTTTGTCAATTACTGAAATGAATTTTTAAAGTAAATAGTTTTTTGTTTAAAACAGATTCTAGCCCAAAATTCTATTACATTAAATATCACATCCATTGAGTATATGTGATTTTAAGTATGTTTGTGTGATTCCAATTTGATATGTCTTAAATTAAACTGTTTAAATGGAAAGACAGTATTGTAATGTAGTAGCATTGAAGCATGTGTGGCATGTTTTCAGTGCCCATGTGAGTTTCATTTGGGTTCTAGGGTGTCCTCACACCATTTAAAAACATGCCAGTAAATAAATTTGCTATTTCAAATAGTGTACATGTGTGTATGAATACAGTAGGTGTGTATGGAGCTTAGTGGTGGAGTGTCGTCACTTTCAGGGATCATTTTGTGAAACTCTGCGCTAGTTTCATTTATTAAACACTCATCGATTTTAGGGAGCTGCTATGGAGACGAAAACCATTCTTACTTCTAAGTGGACTGAGCACTCAACAGCTGCTATTAAAAAGGCTCATCAGTGGCCACACTTCCTGTCTCACTGCCCGAGGCAGGTTCGACCCCAACACCATACAACTTATAACTCTTATATAAAACTCCAGTAAGATCCAGTGACGCGTCACTGACACTGCCAGGCTAGATGGAAATGCTGCTTTGTCAATACACTAAAACTTATTGGCTAAATTTGACAAATGTCTTCTTCTTTGTTGAGACCAACTTTAGGTCTCATTCTCCCTCATCTTCTTGGCATCTTAAAGCTGATTTTCCAGTCCAGCCGTCTAATCCTTCCATCCCTGAACTGATCTTGTACTCTTTCGTCTACTTTATCCACCAATTCCACACAATCTTTCTTCTTGACATTTCCTCTCAGTACCACTCTGTCTTTAGTTGTTTAGAGTTCTGTAAGTTGCAACACCGCCACCTATAGTTCTCTCTATCCTCAGCTTCCCTGTGCTTTAAAACTGACATTTCAGTCCAGTTTTCTTCAAAAACAAAATTAAGTGCTTTCTTCCCTGATCAGTGGATTCCCAGTTCATTTATTTAAATGGATCATTCTACAAAAATGGTGGAAAGTGCAGTCACTTATTTTTGCTAATGGCAAAATAACAGACATACTACTTGTATATGTTAAATAAATACAGTACAGTATGTATGTACTTTCAATCATGAAATATATTTTCTTACTCTAATGGTCAATATTTGATTGTAGCATGTTTTTTAACAGGCTAACTTCAAGGAATTTTTTTTGTCACTATGATCATACATGGAAGTGTGATTGTATACTTTTCATCTAAAGGTATTTTTTTAATGAAATAAATTTGATTCACAATAACATCAATTTCTTATAGAATAAGTTAAACACTAAATAAAGCTCATGACACAATAATTGATTATTATTAATTATACATGACACAATAATTGATTATCAATTATAATCAATTATTGTGTCATGAGTTTTATTTTAAATTAAATAACCATCAGTCTCCCCAAACCACGTCATTAGTGTTACTGTTACACTAAAATAGTTTTATTTTGAAATTGCTCCTGTGTCAGAGGTCACTAGATGATGAACACTGGGCAAAAGCAAATGGTATGTCAGATGTCTCTCTATGTTTTTAAACATAAAAACTGTTTACATATAATAGTTATTTGATTTTGACATACAGAGCTACCTCGGCATGCAAACGCCCCACCTCACAAATGTTCACCTTAAGAACTGACATTTTGCTAATCTGCCACAGGATCTGAACCCAGCTAACTTGTGCGTACGTCTGGTAGCTGTTCAAAACTTGTTTTGTGTTTTTTTTTTCTGCTTTGTGCAAGATTTAGTGAAGACATAGCACCATGGGTCCCAAGACTGTTAGCATGGACTAACAGTCCATGCAAGAAGAAAGGGGAGCAGCAAGAAGAAAGGGGAGCGACCTGCAGTATCATTTTTAAAGCAGCTGGTGCTAAGAGGAATAATAAATTAAGGTTAAGTGAGGTTTATTTATTAAATTTTTTAACTTAATTTACATGCCTTTTCTGAACGTTTTGATTGTTTTTATAATCAAAAATATACTCGTAGTGTTGGAAATTGGTAATATTGGTAATATTTTTGGCTGGCTGGAACAGGTTATCTGCTTTTACATTATTTCCTATGGGAAAATGCATTTTGCAATACGCAGTTTCGCCTTTAGAACTTTCCTCCGCAACTAATTAAATTTGTATGCTGAGGTACTAGTGTAATTGAAAACCTTAATCTTACACATGGAAGCCAATTTGTGAATAATTTACACATTTTCTCTAAATTGTCATTGGTGTTACCAGGAAGAGAACAACCAGTTAACACCAGTTATTAAATGTACTTTAAAAATAAAATGCATTAAGCTGTACTTTTTGTGGATTCATTAAAAGCTTAAAAGTAAGTTATTGCTATTAAAGAAGTTCTAGGTGTGAAAGAAGAAATACATTTCATGAGATTTTTAAAAATTATTTTTTATTTCTGAGAATGAGCTCGACTGTTTGCTCCGTGTCGCCTGGGGGCGCTGTGATGTTAACACTTGTTAAACGCAACTGCCTCGCAATCCTTTTCCGATTCCTGTCGACTTGGTGATGTAATAAAGTAAAAGAGGAGTAAAAAATGGCGGAGAACAGTGGCTCGGATCCTGCCGTGGACAGGAATGCCGAAGAAAATGCTGCCAGCAGCGGGACCATTATAATGGTCACTGTCAAAACACCTAAAGATAAAGAGGAAATAGCGATCTCGGAGGACGCTTCTGTCGCACAGGTACGGTGTACGAGTTCAAGCCGGAACGCTCAGCGGGTTTCTCGGCTACTCCGCCGTGAATGGCCGCTTTAGCCGAGACGCTAGTTAGCTAGCTAGTTTACGACGACAATAAATTCAGGACAGGGTTTTTATTTTGGGAAGTGTACACACACAATCATTTGTATATTAAAGCATATTTTGGGCTTTTATACAACGCTATTTACACCCAGAGCACAAAACGGTTAATTATTCTAACCGTTATTAGATTTTATAAATAAATAAGTCTAGGATGACGCTGTGAGTTTAGCTCCGATCGTTACCGGCTATGGCGGCGGCCAACGGGAAGATTCTTCGGCCACATCCCAAACGGCTTCCTGTTAGACGTCTAGAGCACTAGCTAGGGTGTAAAGCAAGGTGTTTTTTAAAGCGAGTAGAGCACTTGCATGTAGGGAGGAGGGAGCGGTTTGTGATTTAACCTTGTGTATTAGCAACCTAGACTGACATTTTAAACCTTATCATGACAGTTATTACATTTAAAAATAATAATAATAAAAACAACTGTTAATAGATGTTATAATAACGTTTTTTTTTCTTTACATAAAAAGAATTGTTAAAAATGGGTTGTGTGTGTATGGTTAAATGGCTATCGACGCTGAACGACTAGTTAGCATTAGCTGGCTTAGAGAAGGTTCTAGCATTTAGGGTTCCGAGAGAGATTTTTTTATTCTTGATAGCTTTTTATTTGTGTATTAATTTATACTGTCTTTGAAAGAAAGGCACCGTGATAGACATACAAATGACCCTTTTCCCGAACTGAAATATATATTAATTTATATATTTACACATTTGTGTGTATATATAAAATACAAATCAGTCTCCTGGTGATATAATCCCTCATGTTATGATAACAAAACAATATCACAGTTTGAATGATATTAGTATCGATATGCAGTATTATCTCATTATCCCCTGGAACAGAAATTTCTGGAAACTCTTCTAATCTTTAGTTTTTGGTCTTTTATAATTGTGTGTCAGGTATTATACAAAGCTGTATTATCATATTTTTACGTGCAAATAAAAAAATGAGAATATGAGGTGATATAAAAAAGTTTAGAGATTTGTTCGCCACAGATCTGGTCGCTTTCGCCATATGTCCTCCCTCAGACGCCTTAAAACCTGCCAGTGTGATTCCCCATTGAAGGTCCGGCCCCTGGGGAGGAATTCTCGATCCACAATGCCGCGAGTGTCGAAAAAGAGTTGCACTTGGTCTGCCTCGCTTGGCGATGACAGGCTCTTCGACTGTGAAGACTGCTGCTTCGTCTCAGGGTCGTACCCATGCTTCGTCACCGGAACAGTCCAGGCGATCCTTGACATAAAGGACGTCATGCTGATTCTTGACATGAAGCACTCCACCCTGACCGAGTTCTCGGCAGACTTTGGCGCCGATGGTCTTTCTGCTCCTGGATCAGCAGCCAGGGGACAAACTTGGCAGCAACATTGCCCGTGAGATTGCCTGGACTGTTCCTTACGACAGAAGTGATGGCAGCAGTGCTGTGGATAGTTGCAGAATAGTTTCAACATTTTCAGGGATTGAGCTTGTTGAAGGTCTTCCTGATCTCTCATCGCCTTCCAGTGATGTATCTCTGCTTACGAAGCAAGCACGCCATTCAAAACACCTCGAACGACTCAAACGTCTCTATGGCAGATTTGCCCAGTTTAACTCAGAATTTTCACGTTCGTTCTTTGTTCTTTGAACTTGCTGTTCATGATGAAATCGCAGACGTGGTAAACACGTGGTCGGAATAGCACCAGTTGCACAGCTCCCAATGTACACAGGGCGATGTCTTTCTTTTTCTTTTTTTTTTTTCTTTTTTTTTATGTTTTATGAAGGTCAGCGCTCCCTGTGACTAACAATCTGTTGGTGTGTTACAAAAGTAGTCCCGAAACTTCGATACTATGTCGTAAAAATAGCACAATGTTCGTTGTAACAGATAATAATTACTTGAGTACAAAAGAACACGGTTTGACCTTACACAAGGTGTTAAATTTTCTAATCTGATTGGTCACATGATGTTGATTACATTTACTTTTCTGTAAATTAATTAATAAAATGCTGCTACAAATCCCAGGCTTACATTAATATAAATTCGCCTGTTATGATTCAGTGTTGTTTCTATAGTAACGGCTCATTCACAGGGACATGATCTATTAATGGGTACATAGATGAATTGTTAAAAATTGGAGATGTTTTTATTGATGAAGGATGTGTTTGTGTGACAGTTGTGGAAGGAGTCTCCGGTGTCAGAGGTACAGCTGTATGTTTGGGTTTAGTGATATATTCAGGTTTGAGGAGTTTTCGATTTGTGAATTTATGGGAACATGACAAGCTTTGTTTTGGTTTATAGCTGCCATACCAGCGCTGATAACAGGAACTTGTTACGCTGAACTTTCACAACTATATATATAAGATTGTGTAAAGTTATAAAAGAAATAAAACATGTCATGATCTAACTCCACTCAATCACACCATGCTGTTGTTGATTAGTTACATCAATAGATAACGTTACATCCTAGGGTTAGGTTTTGTAGTTTATTATGTGTTTCACAAATGACTAAATATTGGTCAAGGTGTTAAGACAGAAATGTCTCGAAGACTGGTTTTAAATGTCTAGAATCTGAGCTTTATGAGTTGATTGAAATTAGTTGGAAGATTCCAGAAACACAAGGCTTTCGTTCTTGGTTAATTCAGTACCAGTCAATCATATTTTAAAGATTTTAATCAGTAAACTATGATACTTTTGTAGTTTTGTTAGATACATATTTAGGGTTAAAGGTATATAGTGTAATACCTTTAGTGTTATCCCCTTTCAGCAAAGCTTATTACGCAATTGGATGTGACTCAGCTGTTTTTTTTTTCCCCCCAAACAAATTGAAAAGCATTGCTTGTGAAATCAACATAGTTGTTATGAATTGGGTTGGATATTTCAACTGTGCTTTAGCCCAAGAAAATAGTGCTATTTGGATATTTTCTACTTCCTTTAAACTAAATGCAGAAATACAAAAATGCCATTCTTTTGGTTGAAGTAGTCTTGCTGTTTCTCTGGTAAAATCAACCTTGTTCATGGTGAGATATTTTGTATAGTATGTAGGCTTGGGCTGTTTCTGACCCTAACAATGAATCTTTACGTTATCTTTGCACAAAGAACATCACAGAAATGTTTCTATAACCTGCCAGAGTATTATTGCTGCTAAATGCTGTTTTAAACAAGACCCTGTTTTGATCCAGTAGCATCGGGGGAAATTCCTGCACATTCAAGTGCAAAGTTAATATAACGTATGTCTGATATTTTAATTACTTTTCTCATCTATAGTTCAAAGAAGAAATCTCGAAAAGGTTCAAGGCAAAACAGGACCAGTTAGTCTTGATTTTTGCCGGTAAAATCCTGAAAGACGGCGACACGCTCACTCAGCACGGCATAAAGGATGGCCTCACTGTTCACCTCGTCATCAAAACCGCACAAAAGTAAGACGCATTCGTTATTCTAGCTGCTGGTTGTGAGTAACAGTGTACAGAATGTTCAAGGCTTCGCTTGTGTATAAAATCCTTGTGATGACTGGAAGTGGGGAGGAAATGCTCATGGTTTTTGATTCACGTTAACATAATTAACGGTTAAAATCCGCGCGCAGGGCCACAGGCGGAGGTTCCACGGCCGCCTCGTCCAGCTCTGGTGCGTCGCAGGTGAGCAGCGGCACCACCACCATGGCGAACACCAGTCCGGCCGGCAACCTGGGCACATCACAGGGCAGCGGGCCATCGCCGGCTCCCTCGCAGCCGGCCAACTTATTCAGTGAGTTCTACATTTGCATCGTAGAGCTGTAAAGATATTACGCAATTCTCAGGAATATCCGCAAAGTGAAAATCAAATCTGTCAGGGGAATTTAGTTTTTAATGCTGGGTGTTTACTGAGAAAGAAAAAGATTCGTCATTAAGATTCATTTTATTAAAGAGGTTAATAAAATAAAAATCTGCAGTATGGGGTGCCATTTTTATTATTTTTTTTTTCTCCTGTTTTCAAATTAAAAATGGCTAAATATCTTAACTATAATACCCCTTCATGAGGGCTGAGATAGATTTTGGGAAGATGTAAAAGTACTGTAGAAAAGTTTGTAGCTAGCGTTGCGATACATGCATTGCCCCACAAAAGAATCTTTTTTTTTTTGTTCGTTTGTTTGTTTGAAACCTCATCTCTACCACTTTCTGTTTCTTTGCGTTTCCTCAGCTGGCTTTGGTGACCTGTCCAGTCTGGCCAACATGGGCATGGGCTCAGCCAACTTCATGGAGCTCCAACAGCAGATGCAGCGGCAGCTCATGTCCAACCCCGAGATGCTTTCGCAGATCATGGAGAACCCGCTGGTTCAGAACATGATGTCCAACCCCGACCTGATGAGGCAGATGATCATGGCCAACCCGCAGATGCAGCAGCTGATGGAGCGAAACCCAGAGATTTCACACATGCTCAATAACCCTGAGCTGATGAGACAGGTGAGTGAAGCAGGAAGAGCAGGTGCGCTTTCTTCACATGCGGTTCGTGATTAGAAATGTGTCTAATATAAATGAATGAAGTCTAGAAATTGCTTGTTTTTATACATTTGATTGAGACAATTGAATGTAGAATATGTCCTCTATGTAATGTTGTAAAAATTCATTATTATTATAATTTTTTTTTCATCTAGTAAAGATTTGTTTGTTAGCTGTGAAGTTTACATGAGATCAAACAGATCATTTTGTCTGTATTTAGACAATGGAGTTGGCAAGGAACCCTGCCATGATGCAAGAGATGATGCGTAACCAGGACCGGGCGCTTAGCAACCTAGAGAGCATCCCCGGGGGATACAACGCTCTCCGGAGGATGTACACAGACATCCAGGAGCCTATGTTTAGTGCCGCACGCGAGCAGGTCTAGAGAATATTTTGATACCAAAGTGTTTGTTTGTTTGCTTGCTTGTTAGACAAGTCCAGATAATATGACTATTTTGTAATTTGTATAATCAGTAGCAGCGTGATTGGATTTAGAGAAATGCTCCCTATATTTATCCACAGAACAAAATCGCTATGCTTCTTCTAACTCCGTCGTCTTCTGTTTGTACAGTTTGGAAACAATCCCTTCTCAGCCTTAGGTGGGAACACTGAGGGCTCAGGGGCCCAGCCCTCCAGAACGGAGAACAGAGAGCCACTGCCAAACCCATGGGGACCGCCCGAGACCAGTTCTTCTGGGACTGCCACCACCAGCACCTCTACCACAACCTCCACCACCCCCAGTGTCTCCAACCCCCTGGGCATCAACTCTACCAACCTGGGCTCCGGTACCACCCCTCTGCTGCCTTCTCAGATTTTCTCGTTTCAGAAACGTGAAATCTTTTTTTATAATGTGTCCTAATGTATGATGATGTATAGATACTTAGTTCTCTGTCTGTTTTTTAACATGATCGTTCTTGTATATTGTAACCAGTTGTGCTCATTCTAACTTGAAATGTAGCCTGCTAATATAATCGTTATTGTTTTTTTAACACGTGACTTGGTCAGGCATATTTAACAGCCCTGGCATGCAGAGCCTGATGCAGCAGATCTCGGAAAATCCTCAGCTAATGCAGAACATGCTCTCGGCTCCCTACATGCGCAGCATGATGCAGTCTCTGGCGCAGAACCCTGACGTCGCCTCACAGGTCTCACATCACTTGGCTTTTTACCCAACAAATGGAATGGGGAGGGGGGTGTAGACGAAACGTTTAGTCTGTAAATATCCTGCTTGTGTGGTTTTCCATCATGTATCTTATTCCCCCCCATGACCTTTGCCCTGCGCTCCTCAGGTGTTGATGAACAACCCTCTTTTTGCTGGAAACCCTCAGCTGCAGGAGCAGATGAGACATCAGTTGCCAGTATTTCTACAGCAGGTATGTCAGCAGGTCTTTTATCATGTGGTGTTTTAAGTTGTACGTTTATACAGTATGAGTATGTTTAGTTAGAATAAAAAAATAATAATAATTAAATAACATTATCTCTTGCACAGTATGCGAAAGCTGTTCTTTCTGAGAGCTATACTTATTCATTCATTTATTTATTTATTTGGTGCCAGTTTGTGAAAGGCAACAGAAGGCAGGATAATTTGAATTCACACAACACACTCTTTGTCTCTCACACACACACACACACACACTTTCCAAAAATTGAGAGTGGAATAGCACCTTAAAACTGAAAGTCACTTAGAACTTCAATTTTAGTGAGTATAGATTATTATTAGTGTTAAAAAAATATATAATAATCTTTATTTAAGGATGAGATTACATTAGTTTACAGGAGAACAGTGGACTTTATTCGAAGACATGCTTAAAAGACTATTTATTTTTTAACACTCAGATGCAGAACCCCGAAGCCCTCTCTGTGATGACGAACCCACGGGCCATGCAGGCTCTGATGCAGATCCAGCAAGGCCTACAGACCCTCCAGACCGAAGCTCCTGGACTCATGCCCGGGTATCCAGAAGATGAACTCTGTTACTGTAGCGATCATATATTTTTAGACAAATCTAGACTCATTTTGATGGAATATAATCCAATAAAACAAATGTCAGAACATGTCCACTAGAAGAAACATGTCATCCCTCTTGTGTCCTGTAGCTTGATTCCTGGAGGTGTTCCTGGTGGAGTTCCTGGTGGAGTTCCTGGTGGAGTTCCTGGAGGAGTTCCTGGTGGAGTTCCTGGAGGAGTTCCTGGTGGAGTTCCTGGAGGAGTTCCTGGTGGAGTTCCTGGAGGTGTTCCTGGTGGAGTTACAGGAGGTGTTCCTGGTGGGATCCCCACCGGGATCCCCACCGGGGTTAACGTGACTTCTTCGGAGAGTGCCCCACCGCCAAGTTCTGGCCAGGGCTCCACCCCTGCTGCTGGACCCAACTCCTCTCAACAGCAGCTCATGCAACAGATGTTACAGATGTTTGCCGGTGGGAGCGCATCGGTACGTTTTTTTTAAATGATCTGACCTGCAAGCTCTGATTAATTCAACTTGCAAGGATGAAACGATTAAATAATAGGGGTTAAGCTAAGCGGGATTTAGGAATAATGAGAACGTGGGCATGTCGAGGAATAGCAGAATAACAGTCCTACCAGACTTTAATACTAAATCATCCAGTTGAACCTTTTGCTTTAATCACAGACAAGTTTGAGTTTACAAATTAAATGCTTTCGTCAAGTAGCATACTTTTAACTAAGGCTTAAATTAATATATATTTATAAATACTCGTGCCTAACAGACTTTTCCGTATGCTGAGTAAAAAACGCCAGCATTTGCTCACGTTTTATTGCGTGAGAATTTAATTATTAATCGTTTATGATCAATTGGACGACCTCCTTGCTTAAGGACATTATTTCCAAAATACTTATAATTCATAAGGAAAAGTTATTATTGTTAATATTATTATTTTTGGTTCAATAACAGATTAGTGAGTCTCATAGATCAAACTGAAAGTATTGACAAGTTCACAAGTGATTTAAAATTATCATCAATTTATTAGAGCTGTGTGATTTTGTCAGTTGAGTCGATTCATTGGATTGATTCAGAATCAACTGTTTTTTATTATTATTTAGTTAAACCTACAAACATGGATTAAAATAGACTAATTCTTTCACAGATATAGCTCAGCGTTTGCAGAAAGCACAACCTGCTTGCATCATTCACGAATACTCACATTTTACAAGTATCGCTTTTTATGTCTTTTGGTTTATGGGCTGTTAAGCACAATACCACCACCTACTGGATTGGAGTATGGGGTAGACACTTGGCAAGACAAGTCACACAAAGCATTTTAATGCTATTTTGATTTAGTTCTGGCTAGTACTACTAGAAATTTAGGTGCTTGAGACAGATCAGACAATAAACATGTTGAGTGCTAGTAAACTGAAAGAAATATCTGTGTCCTAAAAATCTCATTGAATCTGGAGTCTACCTCTGACTCACAGTTTTACAGTTAATATACTGATGTGTTTATTAAACTGAACCTTTAATCGAAACTGTGATCAACACTAAGAAAACGAAGAATATTACGTGTAAATGCCATGGTTTCTAAATACAAATGTTTCATCATAAATATTTTATGAGAATTTAAAACCTAATGACAAAATTGCAAATGAAAAACCTTAAATTTATGTGTTATAAATCACGTCTCATGGGCCACCTGCAGTACCCTTACGCCGTACACACCCTTACCCCGTACACACTTTGGGGAAACAACAATTTAAGTCATTATGTTTTGTTAATTTCATTCATGGTTCAAAACAAACTAGACAGAAATAGCTTGCTTGAAAGCAGAACATTTAAGAAAGATGCTTGCACATTAATTTCTTGCCTGTTTTTGATTGGTTAGTGATGGTGAAACTCTTCGAGCACATCTTTAAATGTCTGTGTATTATTGCCTTATACTACACTTTGGCATGGAAGAATTTGGACAGTATGCAGTTGTGATTTGCGCATCGTCGTAAATAAGCACATTTTCACCGTTTCTGTTTCTCGTCCGCCGTCTCACAGACCCAGACTCCGGAGGTGCGTTTCCAGCAGCAGCTTGAGCAGCTGAGTGCGATGGGCTTCATCAACAGAGAGGCCAACCTGCAGGCGCTCATCGCCACGGGGGGAGACATCAACGCCGCCATCGAAAGACTGCTCGGCTCGCAGCCATCTTAATCCCTTCAGCGCCTAATCACAACCAGAGACAAGTCACAGTCACAAACACGGTCCCTCATCACCTAACATCTGACAGATAGACTGAATTCCAGTTGCTTCTTCCTTTAATGCGGTTGATCTGTGAATCATAGGAAAAAATGAGGTTCTTCCCCCAATTTATTCCCCTTAAAAACAAAGGAAAATCCCAACAGAATGACATCGTTCTAACTCTCGTTCATTTCTGACTGCGTCCATTAATAAATACAACAGGGCAATGCTGTGAACCAAGTGTAGGGTATTCATTCCTTGTAATCGACACATACTCACTCGAGGCACTACTTCTTCCTGTTCTTTTTGGGGGAGTCGAAAAAACATAAGGGTGATCTCAAGTCAGAACAACGCTTTTGTCTTTCATGAGGATGGTCAGTTTTCTTAATAATTTTTTTTTTCTCCTACATATCGCTCTCTCAAATCATGCTGACTTAAACAGGTGTTTATTGCAGATACCTAGAGATTACCACTTTTACTCCCTTATTGATGCTCCAGGATTCACAACGCTTTCTCGTTTGATGTTAATTAAAATTTAATAGAGGAGCTTGTCAGAGTCCTTGTCTGAGCGTTATAACAGCCTCAAGCAGACGATCGCTTACTCTTCAGCTGTTTAGAGGGGGAATTAAACCTTTTTTTTTTTTTTTTCCCCCCTTCCTTCTGAAAGATGAGAAATCCAGTCATCTCGTAGTCCTCTTTGCCTTTTAGGAGCAGTCTGATTGATCGAATTGAATTGATGGTTTAAAAGAACACGCGCTCGTGGTTTACGGGATAAGGTTGTAATAAGGCATCAATAAAACGAAAGCTATTTCTCAGCTTAAAAGCCACGCTGAAAGCAGACACCATTTGTTTTGACCATATCATTATGCTTTTGAAATAGTGCTCTAGTGTGTGGAGGGAAAAAAAAAAACATTTTAAAAAGACCCGCATTGTGTTCTGGATACATCATCTTAGAGTTGATGTAGTGAGCAAGCCTGGTAACAGCATGAACGTGATGCTTTCCTGTGCACCGAGGTCGGTTCTAATCATCCTGAGTCTAATGGAACTAACAGTTGAGTTTTTGATGTGAATTAAAATGTGTTCAACTTTTTGCTTTTTTTTTTTTTTTTTTTTTTTTTGCCGCTGCTGCACATTCATAATCCACTCTTTCATCTTATTTGATTAATTACATTGCAATAATCTGAACTCGTACTTGAGTTGGTATGTTTCTTTAAAAAAGAAAAAAAAAATAACAGGTTTGAAAAAAAAAAAAGTGACATCAGTTCTAATTTAAATGCATTTTAAGGGCTATTGCTGGGCAATGAGGTGGTTCTGAGGTACTTGAAATTTTCAGGATCTATGTATTTAGTTTTGCTTTCAAAGTATTATAAAACTAATTACACACAAACTGATGTAATGATGTAGTTACTGAGTTTTACAAAGCTACTAACATTAAAGGGGGACTCTTGCCAAAATGAGAAAATACAGTGATGGTCAAAAGTATTGAGACATTCAATGTTTTAAGGACATTCTCAATTTTTTACAATTTTCAAAATGACAATATAAGAATCATTAATTTAAAAAAAATTTTTTTTTTTTGCAGTGAAATTGTTCTAGAACAATCAATATTCTGTAAAGTCCTTCAACACCTGCTTTATCTGACTGAGCATAGTTTATCAACCCATCGCTCAATCCATGCCTTCCTGGCGATCATGTACAGAACTTCGCCACAGAAGTTCAAAATTCAGTTGAGAAATTCCAAGTTTTAGACTTTTTTTTTCTTCTTCTGTGCAGCGGAAAGTAACTTTACTTCAGTTACTTCAGAAAGTAAAAGTCCTGCCACATATTTGTTCTGTCCATTAACCAAAGCAGCTTGATTGTAATTCACACAACTCTTTAGACAAATAGATTAAAACTAATGAATGATCTGCTTTGTGCACAGAGAGAACTATTACATCTTTTGTATGTTTTAATACTTTTCGCCACCACTGTATGCATTTTCTAAATATAATACTGAAAATATTAGACACGTGCAGCTTCCTTCAGCTTCTGCAGGTATTAGTTTCGGCATGTTATGATATTTCTCTAGTGAATTTAGTCCAGTGATAACTAACTGTGCATAAATGTATTAAGAGGCTAAAATCTATTATCTATCAATAGCTTTACAATGAAACCATTAGGGTTGAGCAGTGCGTTATGGTTTATAACTATTACAACAAACATTTAAAGGCAAGTCCTCCGCCTTGTTCTTGATTCTCTCCTAATACAACAAACACTAAACTTACAACGTACACTTAGTCTGTCATCTTTTAGTTTCTTCCCCAAAGGTTTTTTTTTTTTTTTTTTTTTTAAAGGAAAACAAATGTTTATTAGTTTCATTGATAAAATGCATTGAATCCACACTCGGCTGGGCTGGAAGGAAATCAAACTCAGCCTCAATTCTCTCTTCTGTCTATTTGTCGTATGACTGTTTGTGGTTCTGTATCGCTCGACTCCACAAACGTCTTGAGCTTCACTCATGCACATCATCTACTAATACAACTGCTTCTATACGTACATCTCATTAAGAGGGACATCTCCGGCACACACACACACATCAATATAAGGCGAGTAATAAACCTGATTTAAAAAAAAGGAATGGTGTGTTTAAGAAACAAACATGAAATTGTTGGTGTGGTTTTGTAAAAGGGGATGTTTATGTACTGACTATGGAAGGAGTCTCCCATCTTCAGGAAAGACGAGTTTCTTAGTCACATGATAAATGTGTTTAGCTACTAACATAGGCAACGACAGAAAATCATTCATCTCTCAACGGTCCACAACATTAACTGTCATTCATGAAAGAGTTGAATCAGTGAGGTATCTGGAAATCGTTGAAGTATAAATGCAAGAAATATATAATTATGTGTTCTTCATATAAGTCATAATTTCGTATAAAAAAAATTTCATCATGTATCCTTCCTCACTCTTAACACTTTTTTTTAACGCCTTTTTTTGTCATAATCTTCAAAAAGCAGGGGTCTCATCCATGATCAAACAGTTATAAAAGATTTCCCTGATTTATCAACAAAGAAACAATCGGTTTAAACCACACGCGACGTGCAGCGTGAGAACTGCGTCCAATACCATCCATTTTAATGCCCTTGGCCTTTCTTTGCCACACAAACTTTGTATTTGACTGATATTCTGATGCACATGACCTTACTTACTTTTAGATTAATATTTGTTGGCTGTTTCAGTAAAACAGGAAGTCGGATTAAACTATAAAGAACGTAAGGAATGTTTTGAGTGTGTATATCGCTTATCCTGTACAGGGTTGCGGGAGGCCAGGAACTTGTCCCAGGAGACTTGGGGTACCAGGCCGAATACAAGTGCACACTCAATCTGAGCAATTTAAAAATACCAATTATCTTAATCTGCATGTCTGTTGGAGGAAACCAGAGTACCCAGAGGGAAACCCACCATGCAAGACTAACGAGAACATGCAGACTCCATGCATACAGACCAAAACCTCGACCCAGCAAGGCCCCACAGTGCTAACCACTACGTCGTCATGATGCATGCTGGGAACTGGTTAATAACAGACTGTGCTACAAACCACATTTCATCAACTCATAAACAGCAGGTTACGTGGTAATTTCTTGTACAGTATCACTACCATAGTGCAGTCCTACTGACAAAATGTGAAGATTTTTCTGTAGATCTGTGCTTGCTGGTGGGAGTCAACATTAGTTCTTTTTCTCGATTAATGTGGAGCTGCTTGCCAGGTTTTAAACAATGTAAAATCAGCATTTAAAATTAAGAAATAAAATTCTCTAAGCTCTTGAATTACAAGTTTAGTTGCCGCCAGTGTGCGAGCAGCTCACTGATCCAAACACACTGTATAATATTTCTGATTAAGTCTAGGTAAATGTTTCATTTTTATTTGTAGTGATCAGTATAACAACAGTGTAAAACAAAAGCACAAGGTTTATGCAAATTTGAATGATGTCCTCATGCCAGATGAGGTGTCTGAATAGAAAGGAAAAACATGGTTGCACAAGATGGAAGAACTAAACCTGAATTGGATTCTGTTTGCAGAGGAAACCCATGGTAAGTTACGGAGAATGTGAGGAACCTGAGTACTCTTAAAGTTGCACAAACAAACAAAAACTAATAAATGAGTCCATGGTGCAGCAAACCAGCATTTGCAACAAGGAAGGAAATCAAGAGAAAGAAAATGTCAATGTTGGTGCAGAAAATACTGCAATGAAATGATTTCTGAAAATTATAACATGAAACAGGTTTGATTAGATTAGCCTGAAAGGCTAGCCTGAAGTAAGGAATAACACAGAAAAACAAGGAATAGAAAAAACAATAATGAATAATAACCAACACAGGGTTCGACTCCCTAAATGAAAGCTTGACCCATTAAAATCCCCATTGTTCACATAACGAGCCTATTCAGTAGAAAAGTTTCACTACTCATCGAAGTAGATTCTTCAGTCTAAGGTAAGGTTTTTTTTTCGTATTTAAGTCCTCCAAGGCTAAAGGATCCTCCCTTATCTGAAAATGACAGTATGAGTGTGCCAGCAGCAATGTTAATATCCATGTTTTAAAAGTGCAAGTTAGTCTGCATGAATTTGAAATAATTTTAATCCCATGTCTTCATCTCTGTGTGTGTGTGGAGGTCTCATGTTCTCTCTGCACTTGGTGGGTTTCCTCCGACAATCCAAATACATACAGATTAGTCTCACTGGTGTTTCCAAATTGTGCCCCAAGTCCCGTGGGATAGCGCCCTGGGCCTCAAGTGACCCTGTACAGGATAAGCGGTATAGAGAAGTGAGTGTGTAATGAACAGTGTTGGGTGTAACACGTTACAAAGTAACGTTAGAGTACTTGGATTACTTTTTTGATGTAGCGAGTAATCTAACGCGTTAGGTCCGCCATTTAAGTAGTTAGTTATTTAGTTATTTTTTCAAAAATGTAATGCGTTATTCAGACAATTTATGTAATCTGTGAGCCAGACAGCAGTCATTCCCAACCCGTTAGTATTTGTGTGACAAGGACCGATGCACGGAAAGATGGAAACCTACAGCACCAAAACTTGCGGTGACTCATGATGAACCGTACTTACGGCCACCGCGCGAAACCGCGTAGGTGAGATAGGGGTATTAGTAGTTAACAGATTATG
>JAQMYI010000019.1:1525771-1538081 GCA_030014275.1 Clariallabes melas
CTCCTGGGATAGGCTCCAGGTCCCCGCGACCCTGAATAGAGGATGAAGCGGTATAGAAGATGAATGAATGAATGAATCTTCCGCTGTGATTCATTAATTGTTTCTAATTGTAGGTGGAACATACAGTATGCTTAATCATTCATCTCTATACCTGTACAGGGTTGTGGGAGACCTGGACCCCATACCAGAAGACTCTGGCAATAGGGGGGGGTACATCCTGGATGGGCTGCCAGTTCATCGCGGGGCACACGAGCACACAGTCTGGGCAATTTTGAAAACAACTGACTAATCTAAATCAAAATGTTTGGAAAGGATTGCGAGTTTCTTGTAATTGTGTTTCTATGCTGATGTATTTTTGCGATAATTTTTGCAGATGAAAGATACCACTGTTAGCATCGTGTGAGCTAATATATCAGGTCAGTGGTCTCTGATTCCTATTACCTTTAAAATGCCTTAAATGTGCTATTTGTGTTTGTTTCTCTAAAAGAGTTCAGAAACATTCATTTTGAAGTTGTGTTGATATTCATGTAGAATTGTGCAAGCTATACAAGTTTCCCTGGTGTGGTTGGCCTATCGGAGTGTGTATAGCACTTATATAGCCACTGCTGTATTTTCTTTACTGGTTGTTTTTTTTTATTATTATTATTATACTGCACACCATAAATAGATTCTGTATATTTGTTTATTTTCTTGGATTATTGATATTCTTTTGTGTTAATGTATATAATACTATCTTTGTGTTAATATTTGTCCATTACTGTGAAAAGATTGGCTCTAAAATTTTGTTTCATTTAACCCCTTATTTACTCTTCTTCCACATAGAGATTAACAGTAAATATTGTTAATTGGAATAAAACAACCCCCAGTCGAATTTGTTGGTCTTCTGCGCATTATTCCAACGGCCACACATAAAAGAAGGAATTAACTGGCAAGCTAACTGGATGACCACAGATTTCTGTCCGTGGAGAAGAACAACACTTTCCCTTGATCCATTCAAGAAATTGATGGGTTAATGATCTAATCAAAACATCATGCCCCATGGACCCCAAAAGTGGGGTCCATGGGCCATGATGTTTTGCACACACAAGTTTCACAACAAGTGTGTTGTCTGGTAAAGTTGTATGTATGTATCTGACTCTTTTTTTCACCCATCTACAGCACGTCAGCATTGTTAAGGATGGCTCCTTCTAAGAATGCAGTCTGTGAGTTGCCTAAGTATTCTTGAATACTTGCGTCTGCAGGTGATCAGTATCTCTTTTATGGTCTTAATGTTCCTGTTACAGCAGGAATTGCGGAATTGTGGGTAATCGTTTCCCCTGCTGGGTCTTAGTGCGTGTCTCTTACTGGTACAGTACAATCAACATCCGTGTACACGTGAACTGTTTACTATAACACTGTGACCACGTGTGTGCGCGTAAAACATATTTTATTTGGGGTTTGTAAGCACGTGTGTACAGTACGCGTGTACTGTTTCTTATTACATGTGTGCGCGCGTGTAACGCAAAAGAAAGTCTCATTAGAGAGGTTAAAGATCCATTTTCTCCCTCTCTGTCGTTAGGTGTGCACGTGCGCATAATTTGACACCTTGCCCCTACACACACACACTCTCGCCTATACCTCACTTTTCACTCACAGTGCTTCACAGTAGGTATGGTGTTCTTTGGATGCAACTCGGCATTCTTTCTCCTCCAAATACGACAAGTTGAGTTTTTATCAAAAAGCTCCATTTTGGTTTCATCTGACCATACGACATTCATCCAATCCTCTTCTGGATCATCCAAATGCTCTCTAGCAAACTTCAGACGGGCCTGGACATGTACTGGCTTAAGCAGGGGGACACGTCAGGCACTGTGGGATTTGAGTCCCTGGCGGTGCAGTGTGTTACCGATGGTAGCCTTTGTTACTTTGGTCCCAGCTCTCTGCAGGTCATTCACTAGGGGTGAGATCTATTTTTTCCTGAGCTGTATACTGGATGTGCCCGTGACTTTATTCGTGTGGAATTTAATTGTTAATTAACACGTTTTTAAAAATGTTCAGCGCCATCTGTTGAATTTTGTAACTAATGATTTTTACTTGTTACCGTGTTAAGGTGTGAGATCGCATTTATTAAGTAGATTTCAATTGCACACTCATAAAACCGTATTTAAAAATGCTCAGCGCCGTCTGTTGAATTTTGACATGAACTAATGATTTTTTTTTCAAGGTTGATGTTTTTTTTTTATGATATTAGGGCATTTTCCATTTAAACTTCAAAGTAGCATACCTTCTCTTCCCGTGGGCCGATTGTGTTGAAACAAAGCCCGTATGTTACCTCAAGCTCGGCCAAATACACCTGTGAAAACACTTGTAAAATTTGTTCAGTAGTTTTTATGTGATGTGTGCACAAACAGACAGACATACAGACAGACAAAAATTCCAAAAACCATCTAGATGTGTTCTATTGCTCATCTTACATTCCCACAAATAATCTTTTCGCAAATATCTTCAATGTACAGACACGCCACCTGTATGGTTTTATTATATGGTATAGATACAGTATATAGTCATTTTGTACGTGGTTGGTGGTGATTTTCACTCACTCACACAATCATAATCTGTCAAATTGATATAATTTGAATATTTTCAGGAAACTTGATAAACAATCCATCAGCAAAGTTTGTTTTGATGCATGTCAGTCTCAAAAATCTAAAGGATAATCGATCAAAATGAATGGAAACCAAACCAAACAAAGATTTAGCAGTCAAACAAGGCCTTATTCATATGGAAAAGGAAGTAACTTTACACCTTTTTTGTGTGTGTGACTCTCCTCTTTGACTGTTGTGAGGTTCCTTTCATGCGGCTTTTAGGTTATTTCCTCATGTCTCATAATATCAGGAAATGTTGTCTAGAACACTTTATTTTTTATTTTTTATGATTAATAAACTCAAAACTAGGCTGTAAAGAACATTTATTTTAACTTTAGCACTACAGTACCATGTTAAAGAAATATGAAAGAATTAAAAAGTTATTAATTATCTATTAATGCGGAGTGAGCGGATTAATTTGTGGTCATCGTGTTTGATAATGTAAGACCTGCGACATAAGCAAGAGGTTCACATTTTTTATTATTAATGTAAATTTCAGCATAATTGATGGAGCAGTGGAGATCATGACCAACTACTTACAAGCTGTTTTGTTCTTTAGTCAAAATTTTTAACAGATTAATTGGGTTTAATGCAAAGCACAGGAATGCAAATTTATCTGTTGTTTTAATAAAATGTTCTTTATATGATACAAAATGTATCAACTCTAATCTCTTACAGACTCTTCACAATAGTTTCTGAGTAAAAAACACCAATAAATGCATTTTGATGGTGTTAAAATTTATTTTAAATATTTTTTTTTACATTGGAAGGCATTGCTCTCCTGGGTGTAAAAAGTTCTAACTGGATGTAATGAGTAACACCGGAACACCATACCAGGTGCCATTCAGACCCGTTTGCTCTAGCAGGAGAGCCGACGTCCCGAGTGACCTAATTAAGCTGGGTGTAATATGTATTTCCACACACTTTCTCATGTAGGCGAGTTCGTCTGGAGCTGAAGGCGACGCATTCCGCATTCCTGCTCTGTAGAGCCGGCTCGTGGATTGGCTGTTCCTGAAATGCGGGCGGTTCTAGTGTCACCCTGTCTCGCCATTGGCTGAGCAGGTGCAGCACAGAGGGCAGTTTCGTATGACTGCACCTGTGCTTGTTCTACTCGTTCAACCTGCTTTGCGATTGGGTCACACCCCATCACCAGCCACCAGAGTTTTACTTATCAGCGGAAATGCCAAGCCAAACATCACGGCTACTTCCTTATCCTCGCAGGTGAAACTTCACACCTAGAAACACAGGACTGTCTGGAGCGTTCCTGGTTGCTTCTTTGTGTCATTCTTGCCTTTCACATCAGGCAGGGCTGACTGAGTGCTTCGTCATCTCTGTTTTGTCTTCCGTACTGACGCTCCTGGATCCTGACTCATGACACTTTATCCAGAGTTTGAGACAGTGAGGAACTAATGTGAGGGCTGAGAATGGGAACAGACGAGGCCTACAACTTTGTCTTTAAAGGTGTGTCCTTTTTTTTGTGTGTGTGTGTATGTCTTTTTTTTATTATTTTTTCTTTTACTCTTAGCGCCTCAAAAACTGAAAGGATGTCTTTAGAGTGGCATGAGCAATCAATGCCTTGATATTTGACAGCAATAAAGATTCAGTTATAAAGCAATACTGGATTCTTCTGCTGCAAAGCAAACAATGTCTTAATCATGCGCCGTTAGGTTTAACATAACAACATTTGCAAAACACAACCTTAAGGAGAGAGTACAATTTTAATTGTGGCAACATGAAACACATTTAATTTAATAACAGTTTTGGTTTAAACACCTGTAGCTGTACTTAATTCAAGATATTCCACCGATCCTTCATGCGGCCAGAGAAAATATTTTTGTCCAGATTTTTATTTTTCTTGCTTTCTCACAACACACCACACACATAATCCTTGCAAAATGCGTCAAGGTCACAAATCTGATTTGCCATGGCAACTGGTGTGTTGTTTGCACACCACAGGTTACTGAATAAGGGAGAACAGAGTGTATTTGTCTTCGTTCTTACTTTGTAAAGTGCAAGGTTTTGCAATAATTTTGCAAAGGTGTAGAGAATCGCTTACGTTCTAGATTTCTACAATATTAGAGGAAACTTTCTATCTTAGAAATGTTGAGTTCAGAAGTACTGTACAGCTAAAGTGAAACAAGGTACAGTACTTTGCTAGGAAAACGCAAAAGAAATCCAGAAGAAGCACAGCCTGTGTGAATCAGCAGTGTGTTATTTGCAGCACAGTTTCCTCATTTCTCTTTAGTCAGGCATTAGGACGTACATGAATCACTCGCTGTTTACTGGGTGTGATGCTGTCAATGATCCAACTTTTAAATGTCTCAGACTTGCTTAGACATACCTGGAACATCCCAAATAGTATAATAACAGGTATTTTTAAACGGATCTCTCACAAATGACTCATAACATCTTCAGTCCACGTTAAGATTAGAGTCCAGGCTAAACCAAATTTTTTTCTGAGTAGAGTTGCTAAATACTACATGTCTGTACTGTACCTAACAGCTTCCAGGATCATGGCTTTCTAATCACCTGTGCGCTTATTTCCCCAGTGGTTCTCATAGGGGAATCGGGCGTAGGCAAGAGCAACTTGCTTTCACGCTTTACTAAGAATGAGTTTAACCACGACAGCAGGACCACTATTGGCGTGGAGTTCAGTACGAGGACTATGGATCTGAATGGCCTCACTATTAAAGCCCAGATTTGGGACACAGCCGGATTGGAGCGGTATCGTGCCATCACCTCAGCGTAAGTATTCACGCTCGTAGTAAAACCGGGCAGTGGAAGGCCATTTAATTATTTACTAGTCCACCTAATGAACAGGCAGTCCTCACCAAAAGGGCAGTACCTTGCTCAGGAGATAGTAGTTCCTCAAAAAAACGCTCAATACTAAAGGCATGTTGTGTCAAAATCCAGTTCTACTTTCAGATTACAACTAACTGATTCTCACCAGATATGCTAATCTTTGAGGTGCCATATTTTACTATTTCTTAAACAAGTTAACACAGCACTCAGAGCTCCACAAAGTGTGTATGAAAATAAATCTTTATCATCCCTCAAAACTCCTTTTTCCAAAAACCTTTTTCACTCCTCACCCGAACACGCCGTTTCTGTGTCTATGTAATTAAGCTACTGCTGAGCCACGTCCATCCACAGAACAGCAGAGCTGAGAAACAAGCTGGGGAAGGGGATCTTATTATATGATGTCACATTGGTGGGAAAATCTAATTAGCTTGATTCAACAGACAAAAACACCAATATTTGGAAAACAATCCAGTGCCAGGATGTGAAGAGATACACTGCACAACACCTTCACAGCTCATAAATACCCTCCATGTTGTTGTGATGAGCTTTGTTTAATGGCTTGGTATGCCATCTGTGTTGACAACACTGCCACTGTATCTGCTGTTTTCGCAAGATACACATATATCATGGCATCCTCAACTCTTACCATCTTCTAGTACAAAGAACATTTGATCCTTCAGTATTGCAAAAAGGTGAGTATGTGAGCAAGCCTATAGATCTGCCGGTAGTCATATTTCTTGTAGGTGTCTTGCCAAACACCTTCTTACTCACCAGAGAAATGGCTCACTGCATTCCAGTCCAACTTGCAATATAATTAGATGATGAAAGCTTAGACTATTGTGCGTCAGATAATATCTGCCAGATCCTGAGGGTTTACTTGGTTTAAGTTCGCGTAGCAACTAAATCCAAACTTTTATGCGTTTTCGTGATCCAAAAGATCGAAAGACTGAGGAAACACCAAACAAATTCGGATCCTAAAGCGAAGACCTCTTTAGTCAAAAACTGCAAACTTCCATTCTTGTTTCCAAAAACAACCCCCAGACAGTTCGTCGTTACACTCACTCTAAGCTCCCACCACATCTAAAACAAGCAATCAAGAAAACTAACTACCTGGTACAGGGTGCTTACAGACACCCCTGATCGGCTAGGGTTGCTCTGATTGGCCGGGAAGAGATGAACCTGGCGTTCATCTCTGCCCGGCCAATCAGATCAACCCTAGATGGCCATCTACCCAGAGAACAGGACAATTATAATCTTTTATTGCACCTCTCAAATTCCCAGTTCTCATTCTCTTGATGACTTGAAAACCAATTAGAAAATTCTGCCCAAGCAACAACTAAATCCAAAAAAAGCATTCTTTGAGTGACCTTCATTTTAGAGAACCTTTGTATAAATAAGAACCATTTTAATAAAAAAAATTCCAGTTGTCCAATGTGTCTCAAATTGTCCCAAACTGGCCCTTGGAGACTCTCAAATGGTCCTTTTAGATCATTATGGTTCTGTTGCCAATGGGCTTAAAAACAACCAATCACGAACTCAGACTATCTGGTGCATGTGTTGGGATGTGGGTGTGAAACAGAGCAAGGATATGATCATTCAGAGCACCATCAAGGACCGGGATCCTATCGATTTCCTGATCTTCTGCTGTTCCTTTGCTGCAGGTATTATCGTGGTGCTGTTGGAGCGCTGCTAGTTTACGACATTTCAAAGCAACTGACTTACCAGAGTGTCGAACGCTGGCTGAAGGAACTTTACGATCATGCCGATCACCAAATAGTCGTCATGCTGGTTGGTAACAAGTCAGACTTGGAATCGGTACGAGCTGTGTCAACCGAGGATGCGAAAAATTTTGCAGGTGCTTATTAAAATTTTACTTCAATGTTATACAATATGTTCAACTTGTTTATACACTTATTATAATATACATTTGCTGGAACTGTAGTGTATATGTCTATGTATACTTTTTATCATCAGAAAAGAACGGATTGCTGTTCATGGAAACATCTGCCTTGGAATCAACGAACGTTGAAGCCGCTTTCAACAACGTCCTCACAGGTACTGTATACTGTCAATACTACAGCTCATATTTCTGCTTATTTTTCATCCTTGGAGCATTGTGCATGGAATTTACACAGAAGACTTAGTTGGGAAACTAATTCATTGACCGTGTTGTAGAAATTCACAAGAAAGTAAGCAGCAAAGAGGTGAAACGTGGCTTGGCTGGCGGCGTGACGCTGTCCAATCCCAACTCCGCATCCGCAGAAGCTCAGGAAGAGAAGAAGCCCTGCTGTAAGAACTTATAAGGATGAGGTCATGAAGTTAGACGAGTTGAGAGGACCACACCGTGTCAGGAAGGACACGGTGCTGTCTGTCCAATGATAACTCCAAACGAACCACTGATTGCTGCTTGGTGTGGCCATATGGATTGCTTTTTGCAGTTTCACCAATGTGTTACTATCACGAGAAAGTATTCTTGTGCATGTTTTTTTAGGCTGAAATTGCTTTCTTAGATGCTTTCCCTGTCTTCTCTCACATGCACGCTAGTATTGTGAAAGGGATATTATTTATGAAATAATGTCACCATGTAGCAACTGTCTTTAATCATCCTTAAGGATTAATTTCAATCGAGCTTTAGAAGTGAAATGTGACATACTGACAATATTGTTTTACACTAAAAGTTGTCAACAGTTAAAACTGCACACTACATTTCATGAGATTGACTCTTCACACAGTTAAATCCTTATAATAAGGACACAATGTTCCTTTTAGTACTGATTTATCAATCAATTATAATAGATATAGTGGAATGTAAATTATGATGATTAATAAATTGGTTATATATACCTACGAAACACTGGAGTCCTCTTTTTTTGCTGAAACTGGAATCACATCAAAACAATACTTATTGGGTTCATGTATTTCATGGACGTCATTAAACCTATGCATTTACTGTATGTATACAATAAACCTTGAATGGGCGGAGCTTTGTAAGCAATTTATGTGTGACTTGTTTAAGCTAATTTTAATTCCTTGGTGTTCAAAACAAGAATAAGAGTATTTGTTTGCTTAGATATTACTGCATATTGGGCATTATAATATTCATTGAACCTTTGCATTATGTTGAGAGTACATGGGCAAAAGTAGGTGTACACCTGACCATCACATTCCAGATTTATTCACTTCTGGTAAGGCTTTCCACTAGCTGTTAGAGAGTGGCTGTGGGGATTTGTGTTCATTCAGCTACGAGAACATTATTGCGCTCAGGCACTGATCTTGAGACGTCGAGGACACTCCAGTTCCAGTTCATCCCAAAACTGTTCAGTGGGCTTGAGATCAGTCAGTGCTGGACACTTGAGTTCTTCCACTTCAAAGTTAATACACCATGTCTTCATGGAGCTCACTCTCTGCATAACAGCATTGACATAAAAACAGGCTTAGTTTGGGTAGCAACAGTTTGAGGAAAGACTATCGATTCATCATTTCTGTAACTTACTGTTACTGATAAGTCAATGTAAAGAATTTACGGTCATCAAGGATAGTTAACTGCACTATGCTGCACGGAAGTACTGCACTATGCAACAATTTGTCAAATGTCACACAACAATTATGCTGGTGTAGAACTAAATTAGTGTAGTTATTAATCTATCTATCTATCTATCTATCTATCTATCTATCTACAGAGAAAAATGTAGATCACTTAAGAAAAAATAGCATGATGTATATTATATTAATATAATATTTATAATATTATTGTAATATATATATAAAACTTATAGCAATATATTTATACTTTTTTCCCCTCTTCCTGAAGTGTGTATAATTTTTTTGACTGATTATATTCAAGTTAACAATTCTAAGTTTATTGGCCACATACACCACCATATACAGTATGATATGCAGCGAATGCCACAGACTGCTGATGATTTTAAATCTGGTCTTAAAACTTATCTTTTTATCAGAGCTTTTGGGTTTAAATAGTTTGTAACACTTTGAGATTTGCTTCAAATGTAAAGTGCATTATAAATAAAATGTATTATTATTATTATTATTATTGAAATGTTCGTGACCTAAAAAATGTAGAGTAGAGTGGAAAGACAGAGGGATTTTATTGCAAGGAAAAAAAATACTTTTGTACAAATTTAGAATTTACACATATCTATCTATGTGTCTGTGGATGAGATCATCATTTTATCCGGAAGTACTGCACTAAAATCAGCTACTTCCTTTTACTTGAAAGAACGATTTATTCCTGCACGTTTTTTGAAGGGGGATTTTTTTTTTAAGAACTTGATATTTATTGATGGAGGGTGATAAGGTACTTTAGGGTATTTAGTCTTTGTGTAGAAAGTTAAGTCAGGTACTTTTTTTTTTTTTGACTGAAAGGAAATCGAGGCGTTTTTACCTCCTACGTGGCATTTCCGGTGTTTTACACAAGCGCTGCACCTGTGCTAGTTACCTGAAAGGATGACGTTATGCACCTGTTGGATCCTCCGCGTTCTTTTATTGGCGAGCGTGACATGATTGACAACTTGGCTGAGCCAATCAGATCCGAGATAGTGTCAGGCGTTGAACGGGGGTGGAAGCGGCTTCGGAGTCCGTTCGAGGCACGAGCGCAGAAACCTTGGTGACGCAGGCCAACGAGTTCCGCAGCAACGCTGTTATTGGTCGTTAATTAATCACATTAGTAGTAATTTGTGTGTTTTAAAGTCAGTTTTTGCGCAGATTAAGCTTACCAGGATTTGACATGCGCTTCCTTGAATCACCCTGGATGCTTTGACTAAGAAGTTACCTCGGATCTTAATGACAAGTTCGTTGCTTTGACGTTAGCTTAGCCAGCTAGCAACAAGTACTAGGTTACACCTGTTTGTTTTTTGTGTCAGTTACCTGTCAGTACACACCGCTTCGAAGCCATGACGGGTAGAGAAGAGGAATACGACTATCTTTTCAAAGGTGAGAAGCTTTTGCAAACTTTCTGAAAGCAGCAGGTTGTATCCCAAATTGTATTTTGTACCCTATTTAAGCTCACTCCGTGCTGGAGAGGAGAATGGCTCGTGCAGCCTATGTAGGGCACTCGGGTATGTATGGAGCCGCCATTTTGGCTCAGAGGAGAGAATGACGTCACAAACATGCCAATTGCATGCTGAAGTTGTTGCTGATATCATTCAACAATATATTTTTTTAATTAATTTGTTCTATTTTTTAATGAGCAAACCTAATGACGCGTTGGTTGTTGTTAAAACAAGATCATATGCTTCATACCTATCACATTTATGTGTGTAGAAAGTTATACAAATGTAATATATTTATATAAACTTCAATATATTCACAAAAAGAACATTTCAAAAGTCATCTTCATGTCCCTTATGTATGGACACTTTTGGGACATTTAATACCAGTACTCATTAAGTAGCATTAGTAATATAGTTTGGTTATTACACATAACCTGGTGAGATAGGTTGTGTAAAAAGACTGACACAGAGAGATATTGCACAAGTCAGTTGGGTGAACTGAGTCAGTTGCTTCATAGCCCTCTTGTTTATTGCCTAATCATCCATGTTCACTAAGCTAGACTGAATGTCAATCACATCAAGATCCGAACCCGAGAGTAGGTACAGCACTTACAGTACATTTCCTTTCAAACACGTTATAGCCTATATGTTTGTCAAAGCACTTGCATTTCCTTTCAAAAATAATATATTTTCATCGAGCATTTCCAAAATGCTTACGCCTTATGCTGATGTTGGACATGAAAAGTAATGCAAAGGTGTCATAAACGTAAAACGAACATTTGCGGCTTTTGTTTCAAGGGCCGCAGGTGCAGTCGAACCGGAAAGACCTGCACACACGTCCTAGGCAGGATTTGTTTAGCATACGGACAAGTTTCTGAGCTCTGAAAACCTAGAGCAACTTCCATTTTCTGCTTAAGTTGTAGTTGGTCTTGTCATGCTGATCTGCAGCCAGAACAGAGATGCCTTAGTGGTATCAGACATGACAAGTGAAATTTGGGATTCACGAGATGTTTCAGACATGCCTTGATGATTTTTTTTTTTAATAAAGAGCCCAACCTCTGCTGCACCTCTTACTGTTTTGATTCTGAGTCAGTCAGTACAAATGAATCACTGCTCGGCCCTCCGTATGCTGCCTTTTCCTGCCAGACAGCTTGTTCACCAAGTTTCCAAGCTCCCTTTTTTTTTTTTTAGTCAAAGCAGATTGTTTCTGTCATTATTTGCATTTCTGAGTCAGTAGTACATTTTAGGATGTCGGATGTTTTCCCTCGTAGCCTGCGGAAAATGTTTCAGCTGCTAAATCTGTTGTTATGCAATCCTATAATAGTGTGTTGGAATTAAGAAAAAAACAAGTTTAAAAGATTTGTCTTTATAAAAAAAAGAGAGAAAGGAAAATTGTTACTCTTTTTATTCATCACCATAAACTGCATGAAATTCAGGAAGCATCAAAGGCATGTTATTCATTTCATAACAGATTGATGAAAAGGGTGTTGTGTAGTCTTATGGTTAAAGAAGAAGAAGAAAAAAAACCTGTGTTGAAACATGCCCTCTCAGATCAGGCTTTTATAAAAAGCGCTTGCAACCAAAGAACACTTTCTCAGTTTGTGTTTCCATCTCGCTGATGTCTCGAATCCTCCGCAGTGGTGCTGATCGGAGACTCCGGAGTCGGGAAGAGCAACCTGCTGTCCCGCTTCACGCGCAACGAGTTCAACCTGGAGAGCAAGAGCACCATCGGTGTGGAGTTTGCCACGCGCAGCATTCACGTAGAGGGCAAGACGATTAAAGCCCAGATCTGGGACACGGCAGGGCAGGAGCGATACCGTGCCATCACCTCAGCGTGAGTGTTACAACCTTAGCTCTTTCAGCTCCTACATACAC
>JAQMYI010000019.1:1538108-1553732 GCA_030014275.1 Clariallabes melas
TATATGAAGTTATGTATCATAATCAACCAGTTTGGTCACAAAATCATTTAACATTTTAGATTCTCCTTAAAATTTTCAGATTGAAGTGAGATTGAATTAATCGTATGCATCGAGTATTTTTAACTCCAAATTAAACATTTTATTAGCCCCAAGCAAATAGAAGAAGAACAAATCCACCACATGCAGTTCAATCTAAATCGACAGCTCATCATTTACTGGCGCCGAAACCCATGTTAAATTCCGTATCCGATCGGCCAGAAGATCAGACGCCGGTTCTGCTGTCACACTGCAGGTTTTATACTGATGCTCTTGTTCCATATCGTGTTTCTGGCAACCGCTCACTCACTGGGAGGTGCACGCTGAACACACCCCATAAACAAATGAGAAAAGAGTGTCTGACTTAAAATGACCTGTGACGTCATCTAGAAGGAAGAAATGTGGGATTTTTTTTTTTTTTTAATTATTGGAAGGAATCTCGAGTGTCAGAGCTTTGTAACAATCAACAAAAAATCTTGTAATGTAAATGGATAAAAGTCATGATGTATCGTTATTTGATTGATAAATTTGAACCGTGTACTCTTTGGCTTATCGCTGCAGTACTAGTGAGTCTGTATTTTTGGAACAGGATCACGATCATCCAGAATTAGAATTTGCACAATGACATGAGAAAGAATGCCACACTAACTGGTATCACTAGCCTACTTTAATTGTTTCCTTGAACTGTGTGCCTGTAAAGGTTTTTTTTTTCCCCTTTCCCCATTACGTCATTGTAAACCAGCCACGCTAGTTTGAATACATCGTTGGCCTCATTTGCTTGAGCTACACTTAGGGCTGGTTGCACTGTATTGGCTAACACGGTATCAGCAATTTTTAAGAGCAAAACAGGCTCATTTAGTCCCATAAATTTTTTTAAAAAGTAAAAAAAAATATTTATTTTTATCACTACGCTTTATTTTAAGCGAAAAAGAAATAAATCAACCCGTTCCCATAACCTGCTGTGAAATCTGTGATTAATAAAGTTCTTTGAATCTTGAATCTGTGTGTTTGCAGCTACTACCGCGGCGCAGTCGGTGCTCTCCTGGTGTACGACATCGCGAAGCACTTGACGTACGAAAATGCCGAGCGCTGGCTGAAGGAGCTGCAGGACCACGCCGACAACAACATCGTCATCATGCTGGTTGGAAACAAGAGCGATCTGCGTCACCTACGTGCCGTGCCTACAGACGAGGCCAAAGCGTTCGCAGGTCAGTGCACACACTGCTTTCAACTCGCAAACGGAAAGCGGATGTACGAAGTGCGGAAGTGGTTTCTTACCTCCGCCAGTGTTTTACTTCAGCTACATCACTGAAACCAATTAGCTGATATTAGTTTTTATTTATCTATAGTAGCCCTGGAGGGAAGTATATACTTAAGTGTGTATATGTATATTTATATCACATTACTTGATATATAAAATAAAAATAAAATGTATAAAACTGTTGAGGGGCCGAACGCTTTGCTTTTTGTGATTTCCTTTTGATCACCGGGGGCCACAAAATAAACGCATAAGGGGCATTAACAAAGTTAAAATGGCTGCACACACACAACAATTTTATATCCATAAAATACATAATTTTGAGGCGTGAATGGAAAATATATATTAAAAAATCCACATATTTCTATTCATCATCTTCATGATTTCAGCATGATGTGTGTGTGTATGTATATGTGTGTGTGATTTTCAGTTTATTTATTTATTCATTTTTTAGAGAAACATGGGCTTTCCTTCCTCGAGACTTCCGCTTTGGACTCATCCAACGTAGAGCTCGCCTTCCAGACCATTCTCACAGGTAAGGGCAAGGGGGCACGACTTCAATAAATAATAATAATAATAATAAAGCAGCTCAGGTGACATGTCCACCGTAACTATAACATCGTTACTCTAGCTTCCGTGGTGAGGACATTGTTATCCTATGATGAAGCTTCAGAGTTTTAAAGACATGTGAATTGGGGCCACGTGTGAACGCTGACTGTGTGTAATCGCTGTTAAAGTGATGCATGACATCGTGTACCGGTGATTGTCACAAAAATAGACATGTCATTTTTAAAGTAAACTTTAACATTTCCTTACATTCACTCACTAACAAGGCATTTTATCACCCGATGGCTTTCTTAAAACATTTTTTCCCTTTTCTCCGCCCAGCCCGTGTTCTGATCCCTAGGGTTACATGTAAAAGATTCAAGGAAGAAAAACTGCCTTAATATACTAGATAATTTCCATCAATCATTAGTTGACTAGTCACTCAGTTAGTCATGTAGTCATCTGGTCTTTTCTGTTTTTTTATGTATTTTTTTTGTTTGTTTTTGTTATAATCATGATGAAAGTAACATGCTTATTATTTATAATAACACTACACATTTCTTAGTGCATTCTTAACTTTTTTTCTTTTCAAGAAACCTTTTGTTAGGTAGTTCTGTAGCATTATTAGTATTAAAAAATGTAATAGTATTTTTACTAGTTGGATACAGAATGGATTAAAATGAGAATTTTTTTTTCACTCACCCAAAGTTCTTGTTGTATTAAATGGTAGAAGCAAGTGCAATCAGTCTACAGATGTATTTTTAAAAATTCTACCAAGCTATGTTCGCCCTCCAGTGCGGTTCTTCTCCCCCACACCATGGTCCTGGAGTCAGTTTTAATTTCTGCCATTAGGTGGCAGCAGATTCCAAGTCACAGTTTTGGAGCTGAACCTTCTTTCAGGTCAATTAAGCCTCTGCTCTGTTTGAAGGCTGTATAATTAAAAAAAAAAAAAAAACATGCTTCTGTGTTTGTTTTGTGAACGGGAGCTCTCGATTAATTTATCCACTGGAGTCATTTATTTTTTCCTGTCTGTCATGGCGCTACAGTGTAATTTATCCCGTTCATCTTTCTTTCAGCAATCTACCGCATCGTATCTCAGAGGCAAATTTCCGGGCGCGGTGACTCCGACTTCTCCCCCAACTCTAAAGTCGTACCCATCACGGTGCAGCCCACACAGAACTCGGCCAAGCAGAGCGCCTGCTGCCAGAACAACTAAGCAGCCGCCGTAGCATCATGGGATTATGGGTAAAAAACCGACATAAGGCTGGCCAAGAAGGGGGGGGGGGGGGGTGCAAAAGTTTGTTTGTCAAGCACATTAAGGAACCCCCCCTTCCTCCTCTCTGCTTTTCCCCTTAATAACACATGCAGTAGGCTTTATCGGTTAAGTCCTAATTCAACAAGTTAAGCTGTAACATAGGGACAGAAGTAAAACAATTGTTTGTTTTTTTGTTTGTTTTTTCTTTTTTTTTCTTTTTCTTTTCCTTCCACAGACTGATGTAATGTTCTTTCTATTTTTACACTAATTAGTAACGGCACTAAAAGGCTATTTGTGCCCCTGCACGTTTTTCTGGAGTAACAGTTTATCACGGTTTATGTGCTCAATCCTATGCAGATGGAGAGAGGGTGCTACAGTCAAGTCTATTTTAACCACTACACACCGGGTCTAGTTTTTATTAAACAGTCTCCTGGAGGATGCATGCGTTTATTTTTGTTTTGTTTAGCTTTTTTATCAGTGGATCCTTGAAAAAGAAAAAAAAATCGACTTTATTCTGTTGTCTGCTGTGTCTGCCTGTATTGTTGATTTTTAAGATGACTCAACTAGTGAAAAAGTCCCCCTCTATTTATTTAATGCATTGAAATATCTGAGATAATGCTGTTGAGATTAAGTTCTGATAGCCTGTGGATTTTTTATTTTGATGGTGTTTGATGGTCTGTTTTGTGATATTTAAGGGTTGATTAATTATTTTCTCTCCAGGGTGAGTAAAGTGTAAAGTGTATTTTAATTTTATTTTTTTAAAGTTATTGAGTAACTTTATGTGCAGAGTAGCGGGGGGGTAAAACGTTTCCCTGCTACGTTTCCTTTTGGGTGATGCGTTTTTCTTTTTTCTTTAATGTTTGTTCGAATAGATCATCTTTGCTAGGTGCCATTTTATCAGTGAGTCATTTAACCTGGATTAAGACGGAGAAATGAAACAGGAAGGCAGAGGCAGGCTCTGGATGGATTATGTTGCAGGACTGAGCTGCTCACTCAGAAGTTCCTGGCGTACTGGAAGGGGGCTTGTCTTACTGTAAGCGAAGTCCTCATTGCCCGTCCATATAAAATACCGTGTGTAACCCGAAGAAAGCCATACCCTCCGGGATCTCTATTAATTGCGTCCCATCTCTCATAAAATTTCTCTGGTCTCTCTCTCTCTCTCTCTCTGGTTGGAGTCATGGTCACATTGAGCTCATGGTAGGTCAGATTAAGGAATAAGGTCTTGTATCTCTATTTCTACTTCAGCATTCGGTTTCTTATGACTTCTCAAAAAAATGTAAAAAGTAGATTTAATGCATCAGGGTGTTTCATGCATTTTACAGTCCCTCCAGTACCAGGCAAACCTCTCACCTAATAAAGGTTACAATGCATGTGGCAACAAGAGACACCCCCCTCCACACACACACACACGCACACACTTACTCGGAATGTTAAAAAAAATTTTAATCCTTAATTAAATGATTGTGTAGAAAACACAAATCTCTCTCTCTTCCATGTTCTTCTGGTTTTGTAACATCACCTGAGTTTTTTTTGTTTTGTTTTTGTTTTATTGAAGCAACCCAAGAGTGAAATGGAGGAGAAAAAAAAAAAAGCTTTAACGTTAATGTCATACATATATACATATGAAGGGATCAAATGTAAGAAGGGACTTTGTTACTGTATAAATCTGTATATTTGGATATAAAATAAATTGTATTTGCTTTTATTCGCTTGCCTCATTAATTTAATGCTGGTGTTTGGATCATAGAAAATTCAACAGATTTCATCAAGATTATTAAATTGATTTTATTAGAAACATTTACAATACATGTTTGGAAAGTAACAAAATAAGAAAAAAAAACTAGTATGGCATATACATACATTGGTCAAATATATATATAAAAAAACAATATTTCACAGAGAACATGTGCTAAGAAATAATCCTGCAAAATCGTATGCCTCGTCCGGGCACCACATGAACGACCAAAGGTTTTGAAGAACAAAAGCGAAGGTTTTGAAAAGTATTGACTAGCAAAAAAACAAACAAAAAAAAAAAAACAAACAAAGAAAGAAAAGAACCCTTATGGTATGGCGAACCTTTCTCACTCACCACCAACAAGAACCTAAACACTTAGAGCAGGAGATGCCGGTCCAAACTAATGCACTAAGACCACTACATGAGTTTATATGAAACACTTCTTTTTTTTTCTTTTTTTTTTTTTGTGTATTTTGTTTCTTTCTTTCTACTGAGTCGGAAGATTCTGAAAGCTACCAAAGACAGACTGTTGGAGTTACCTATCCAAAGCAAGCCCAAAAGAACATGATCACCCCGTAGACCCCCCCACCCCACCCCCACCCACCATTACCCCGCCCATTTTTCCTCTCTCTTTTCCTTTGACTCACTATCATACTGTAACAAATCAAACCACGCTACACAATTAGCTTTGCCATTATGAAGTCAAAACAGTTGAGATACAATTTCACCATGTAAGAGCTGAGGCTATCCTTCAACATAACGTAAGCTGCTGTTATATGTTTTCCTGTGAGAGTGATGAGAAATCTACAAGCACCAAAAGTAAAACAAACAAAGAAACAAAAACAAAAAGAACCAAGAATTCATCAGCACTTTAGTGTAGTGTGTACAGAAAGCCTTTACTTGTATGCAACAAAACATTATTATTTTTTTATTTAAGTTACTGTTTTTTCCAGCCTGGCGATGATACAAGATACATGCAAACTACTGTGTTGTAGATAATATGAGTGTGTTCTGTGTTTTACTGATATCGGCATAGATCTACTACGTTACACTGAGATATAAAACGGAAACCGTGGGGCGTTTGAATATTTAATGTAACGCTGAAAATACTTCAGCGCGCTGTTTTCATTTCAGGGATTTTCTGGAATGTAGTAGATGTATGCTCAAAAATGTGTGTATGCACAATTATCCACCTGCTTCTCCATTCCACACACCTCTGTGACGCCCATTCACTTCACCGTAGTCAAAACAGATGAAGCGTTTAAAGTAAAAGTAGAAAGAAATTATAGGAAAAGGTTTAAAAAAAAAAAAAAAAAAAAAGGAAAGAAAAAATTCTATACATTATTGAAACCAGGAATGAGGGAGTAAAGGATTGTGTTCAGTCAGCAGTATGGGGTTAGTTAAAGAACAGCAGGCAAACAACACGTGTGCCAAGTGTTGATGCGGTGCTAAAACGTGATCGAGGCACAAACTTGAGACTAAAATACCTCCTAATCCTAAAAAATATTTTTATTTCTTTTTTTTTTTTATTTCTTTTTTTTTTCCTGAACGTATTCCTTCCGTTAACGCTTGAAAGTCTGAAGTTAAAATATAATCCTTTACAAGCCCCTACCACCCACCTCAATTTACACCGCCAGAGGTATGAAGGATTTATCTAACCCTTTTTTTTATTTATAAATAAAAAAATTCTATAATCTTAATTTTAGTAGAAATCAACATCATGTGTTTTTTTTTAGAAATATATTAACTTTCACTTTTTTATTAATTAAAAAACAAAACGTCTCGAAGTTACTTATAAATATGTTTGCTTCATTTTTTTAAGATATTCATAAATAACATCCAGATACTGACCTCTCCCTCTTTGTATGAAATAATAACCCATGTTAGCAAAATAGAATCTTACGAAAAAACGTTACAAGACTTTTCCCCCTTACTTGCTTCGTATAGGGAGAATCTAAACAGATACGGTGGAGCGACGACTTTCCCTAAGCATGGCATCAAAAACGTAAAGCTTTTGTTTTTGTCTAATGGGCCAAAAAGGCAAATTATACACAGATGGAATGGTCTGTTTTTTTTCCCTTTATTTTTTCCTTTTTTTATTTTAAATTTTACATTCAAATGCACTGTCCTTGTCTATATCATAAAGGCATTAGAATTACTTTAGTGCATTTAGTGTCTTCTCTGCTGTTTTATAGATGAACGCCTGCAGTCCTGCTAACTGGATTACGTCAAAGTGATCTCTTTCTAGTTCTATTGTTAAAATTCCATAGATGTCAATATGCAAAAAAAAAAAAAAAAGTTAGATTGTAGTTTTCTGGAAATATTGTGACTGCCATGTAATTGTGCATTAGATACTATAATAGATAGATAGATAGATAGATAGATAGATAGATAAAATTCAAAAGGGGGGAAAATCTTAATATGTCATCATTTTAAAAACACTAGATGAAGTCATTACTAAAGCTCTCTGTATAACATGTAGCTCTATTATATCCACAGATCTGAACTGATAAAAAGGTAAATGCTCTGTAATAAATCAGCATGCATAACCAATATGGATCTAAAAAGGATTATTAAACCACGTTACCACTATGCAGTTACTCCAAAACTGAAGAGTTTTCTTAAACACCTTAAAACCTTCACAACATACAACGCATTGGCACTGAAACTGAACAAAAAGAAGAAAAAAAAAACCCTTCCTTCCTTCTTGCCTTCCTCTTTAGTTCCAAACTAACATATTGTACCCCTGTAGTGTTTTAATACAACGATTTTGATCAGCTATAGCTATAGCAAGGTACACCTTGTTGTGATCAACATCACAGAATCTTTAGAACATTTATATAGATTGTAATTCTTAATCATATTGGTCTGATTTGACTTACAGGTTTTCATAGATTTATATTTTACCCAATAATCTAAAACCGTTTTTTTTTTTGCTCCCTCTGTTTTAGGGTCTCTCTCTCTCTCATATTTAGTGCTATATTAATATTTAAAGGAGAAAAAAAAATCTTTTGAATCTCATTTCAATACTTTGGCTACCATAAACACTCTTAACTTAAGATGAATCCTTCTTCTGGGATTATACCTAGTCCCACTATAATATAAACAAACTGTCCAACAAAAGAGCTTAGAACCTTTTTCTTTTTTAAATAGTTTCATAATTGGCTTAAAATACTGAAATATATTCTCAGGATATGCCTATGGTAGTCACATTTTTTTCTTCATGATATAGCTATCTCCGAATATATTCGAGTAAATACAAATATTTTTAATAGCAAATAAATGCTACTCTGTAAAAAAATGTACCTGGCTCTTTGCAGTGATGTGCTGGGAAAAAACAAACAAACAAACAAAACAACCAAACTAAAAGTACGAAATTGCTGAACTCCGTCTCGACCAAACCTTACAGTGTGAACACACTTTTTTTTGTTTTTTATTTTAATAAGTACTAAAAATCAGCGAATGATTTATTACGGGTCAGAGAAACGACGCAGTCTAAATGCTAATAACGTCTGGAATGGTGCGTTTCTAAAAATTCGGACAACGTGCAAGCTTTTGTTTTAAGAAAATGTTGCAAATTTTTTCCTTTTTTTTTTTGTTTTTTTAAACAACACCTAATAAGCACCGCCTGTATGAAGTTCTGTACAACTTTGAAAGCTACGCATTGTTGTATTTGTTTGTTAAAATATAGTTTGTTATTGCTAGTCTGTATTCCTTCACCTGAAGAACGTAAGGAGTCAGGAATACACTTCTTGAAAAAGATCAACACGGGCACAGTTCTTTTGTTTTAAAAAAAATTTCCAAGCCACTGAATGTGATTTGCATAATTGTTCTAGCAGTTTTGGCTTTGACAAGGAAAAAAAAAAAAAAAAAACGACACAAATCCTGCATACATACATTCCTCCGAATAGGCCATTGTTTATCTTTTTGCGTATATGATTCACGCCGATCGTGAAAGAGTTAACAAAGTGTGCTTGGCACTTTGTTTCAAGAGAAGCGTAGCTACTGTTCAGAGAAATAATAAAAAAAAAATAACGTGTCGATCAAATCACGTTCAGAGATTCATTTACTCGCTCGTCTTCTACCAGTGCAAAGTGAAAGAACTTAGACAAGAATAAAGTCATTACAAGTTGCTTTCCAGCTGTTTGGTTTCAGATATATGCTGCTCGTCTTGATATAAGGTGCTTCTCATTTTTTCCAGACATAAAAGTTTTGATGTAAGTGCTTTTAATAGGTTGATTTCTTTGTACAGTAAAGATTTCTTTCTTGCGAATCAGAATGCCCGTGTGTAGCACTGTAAATTAGATTAAAGTAGACTGAAATGTTTAAAACCTTTCAAGTTCAAACGTCTAAATGCTTAAAAACTAACTCAAACGTGTTTGCTGAAATGATCGTACTGAAACAAGTTCCCTCCCATCTGCCAGAATAATTAAAGAAAATACCTGATAAAGTCCAAGCTATCAGGGATGTCTGCGTTATGACTAGCGCTATTGTTTAGTGGTTGTGAGCTTACCCCGACACCCGACCAGTCCCACACATGTGGCAGTAGCGCATGAAGTCTCCAAAGGGACAAAACTGACCCATTTCAGATGGACTACATTTCTCAGTGTCTCTTTTCTTTTCTTTCTTTCTTTCAAAGGCAAAAACAAATCCCAAAAAATGGAGACTTTCCCCATCCTGCAAACGCTCTAATCCCCTCAGCCAAAAATCCGCTAGGTTGATATGCAGGGCTTCGGGTGGGTGTGTAATTTGATTCAGCTCCAGCAGCCACTAAATGGGGCGTGTCCACCCAGCTCTCCTGTCAATTTCAATTGTCTGATTTCATTTCGGACTCGGACATCTTGCTCCCATTGGCTGCCCGTGGCCGTTGCCTTGGGGTTTAGGAAAGGGGTGGGGTGGGGGTGGTGAGGATGGTGAGTCGGGGTGTTTGCACCAGGATGGTCATGCACATCGAGACTAGTAAAAAAAAAAAAAACCCTCCATGGCAACTTCGATCGACTTGCACTCCCTCTCGGACACGTCAGATCTGCCGATTTCTTTCGGGGAGGGACTGAACTTTTGAGTGCAAGCGAAAGGCATTAACAACGAAACAATGATTACCATCTGCCTCCAATTTTACTTTTCAGACCAATAAATCATCGAGGTTTTATTGTAAACAAAGAAACAAGTTTTACTTTGAGTGGTCTGCAACCTTCAACAACCAAACAAACAAATATTTGCTACGTAGAAAGCCTGCCATCATGTGCACTCTCTTTCTCTCTGAAATAAAATCTGCACTTGGGATTTTTTTTTTCCCCCTCTTCATCAGGACAAAGGAGGCCCCTTTCCTCAGTGGGAATACTAAAGCTCAGAGGAGCATGAGAGCAGAAGGAGGAGGGAGGGTAAGAGAGAGAGAGAGAGAGAGAGAGAGAGAGAGTTGGATGGATAAAGGGAGGGGCCCCAGCTGCACCTAGTCAAGCTTTTCTGTGAGGTTGGTACGAGGGGGAGTAAGGGCAGCACAGGGTTTTGGAGCATCCGTGACAAACGGACTTTCCCCAAGTTGCTTGCACCTGGTCTGTGTCACATGACTAATTACCAGCTCCTCATTGGGCGAGGGGCCACTCCGGGGAACGTCCCACCGCTGCGTTAAAACAATACGCCTGCTTAGCTGAGCAGTTGTGGTCATTATAGCTTAGGAAAGGGGACGGTTAAGCAGCGAGCGGGATCAGGACACTCCCTAAAATAAGAACTTGGGTCACAATATGAAACACCTGCTCACGAACGGCTTCAATAGAAGAAGGACAGACAGCAGGCACTTCGCTAATGTGGGGACTGGGGGAGCCGCATAATTTTCCTACTATGACTCCGAGATCCATTTCTCTTCCTTTTGTGGAGGGTCTATTCAAGCTCAGATTAGCGAGCACCTTCCCTTCACGTTTCGTTTTTACGTTTGACGTGTCCATGATAAAAATAAAAAAAAATCTGCTTGCTGAGAAGTTAAACGCGGCGATGTGTGGATAGTCATTGTGGGCCAATAAGTTGAAAAGGAGAACGTAGATTAAATTTAAAAGGCGGAAATGCCTCTTAAGTTTAAGAACATTTGTGCTGATTAATCAGTTTATGGCTTGATATTAGGACATCCCATCAATTAATCAATCAAGAGGTATAAAGCATGAACGCATTTCCTCCTGTTATCTCACAGATTATGACCGTGTGGCATTTTTGTAAAAAAATAAAATAAAAATCCCCAAATCCTTCAAACATCTATCCAAAGCTGTTATAAAGACAAAAACAAAACCATACTTCAGTTTGTTATTGTGTGACAATTTGTTTGCTATTGAAGTTATTGTGTCCTATGTGAGTTTGTTCCAAATCTGCATCTTCACAAAGCAGGATTAAACAAATGCATAAAGGGCGTTGTTGTGTTTTGTTCAGTGACAATCAAGCTATCAGTTTTAAGGTGCAATGATAGACTTAAAAATTCAGTCATTATCTGCTTTGCCTTTAAAAAGCATATTTGTCTATTTGCAGACAAATGCTGGGATGTAAAACTATATTCTTTCTAATTGTACAAATTAATAATATATATTTAATAATAATAGTAATAATAGTAATAATAATAATAATAATAGTCATGGTAATAATTTCCAAAATAAAACAAAGTGTAAAACATTCACATTATTTCTTCTGTTTCTACCCACACTGCAATTCATGTGGAAAAACAGCAGCAGTAAAAAAAAAATAATAATAAAAATAAAAAATAAATTAACAGCAAAAAAAGGACATTAAGAGTTAAAATTTTCCCCATTTTAACAAAATTTTATAAAATATATATGCATATATGTGTTTATATATTTATATATATAGAAAAGAAAAAAAAATCTGAAAATACTTCTTACTCTTTTTTTAGTAAAGCAAGCAGTGTCTTCTAAAATATCTGCTCGTTTTAAATTTTTTTCATTTTCTGAAAAAAAGCAAGATGTACATGGGGCATACTGACCAATACTGACCAAACAAATGCTAAACTAATAAAAGTACGTAAAAAATATCTAGGTAAAACCAATGCACCGGGAAAAAAAACGACCTTTTTAAGAGAAGATCCGGATGGCCTGGGTGACGAGCGTGTGACAGACAGGGCATTCGGGATGGTTCAGCTCGCAGATACGGATGGCGCACTCCATGCAGAAGAGGTTGTGGCCGCAGGGCACCAGAGCGGCCGTCACTTTGCTCTCGAAGCAGGTCATGCAGTCTCGGGTCGAGGTGGGCTCGCTGTGGGCACGCCGAGCCTGGGCGTGGCCTGGCCCAATGCCAGCAGATCCAGCATTGCCATTTCCAGAAGGTTCCGGGAGACCCGGAGACAGCCTGGTCAAGGGCAGGGGCAGGCCTCCGAAGCTCTTGGAGCGCTGCTGGACATAATAAGCTACCTGTTTGGGATAATCAGGGTCACCCCAGCTCTGGGAACCTTCAGAACCGAAGTAGGAGCATGGCTTGTCTCCATTGGTAGGGGTCGAGAAGTCGGATTTGCTGTAAATGCCCATACCAACTCCAACGCTTCCACTTCCGGTACCTCCTAGCACCGCGTCAGAGAAGTTTTGGCGGTAACTGCTAGCGAGCGGCTTGCGCTGACCACCCTGAAGCCCCCATGCATGCTGTAGGCGACTCTCCGGCCCACCATTGGTGCTGTTCTCAGTGGCCAGGCAGTCATTCTCGTTGTTATGGTCGTGGAGAGTGCCGGTGCGAGAGGCAATATGTGCCTCGATCTCCTCCCGCGCTCGTTCCGCATTGCCCGGCGAACCGGTGATCTCAAAGACGGGGTCGCGATCGCGGCTCGGGGTCACGATGTACGTGCACGTCTGCTGTTGGATGCGCTTGATAGTGGAGCCTTTGGGGCCCACCACCAGGCCCACCACACGGTAAGGCACGCGCACCTGGATTGTGGTCTGACCCGGAAGCAGGGCGGGCGGAGAACCGTTAAATGACACGCCCAGCTTGTTCCGGGATGCACGCAACATGGAGAAGTGCTCAGCTGCTGAGATGATCTCACGTCTAGCTAATGCCACATCTTCCTTACGACCAGTAATGAGAAAGACAGGCTCTTCACCCCGCACCGGGGTCTTAATGTAGGTGTTGGTTTTCGCCCGCAAGGCTTTGATTTTACAACCTGCGAAGTGAACGGAGGAGTAGCATGAGTGACATTGATCAACAATAAAGTCAACAGGTGTCCATGTTGTTAATTAGGTGGCCATTAAACCTTTTATATTTATTATGGAATCAGCATCTCTAAACGAACATGGCTAAATGAACATAAGCTATTTTAAATATTTAAGTAGTTTAAATCTGATTTACTCCTAATGTTCCTCTGATGTGTTTCTGTAATATTTCAATCTCATTTTATACTGACAAAGTGGACAATACAAACAAATCAAAATACGATAAAAAGATGAACGTCCTGAATCACTATAATATGACTGTGATGAATTGTTCCACATCTAGTCTAACTGGATTTCGAGATACTTGTTTTATTAACGTTGCAATAACAATAAATAAATAAAAAAAATCACATTTAATAATCACAAAAAAAAATAATAAGCTGTTCGTTCAGCATCTTAAAAAGGTCACCTTGAAGTGGACCTACATCTGAGGAACCTTGGAGCAAATTCTACTGGATGTCAAACTGAACATTCTGGAAACTCATGTTGCCACAGTTGTCCAACATGGCTTAATAATATTGCATTCTTTTTAAATTCTCCTCAGAAATATTAGACTCTGTTTTTAATTATTAATAATAAATAATACGTATGACTTTCCTGACGTGACAGTAAAGCGAAATAGGCCTTTGGAACTCATCACTACCGTCTGAACAGCAGTAACCAATTAAAGACATATAAATAATTAGAATAAAATGTTAGATTTTTTTTTTCAGGACTAATCAGTGACGTCAGCGAGTGTTACAAACACTCCACATGTGCAGGAGACACAAATATTCACCTGTATTCTCCATGAGGTGCTACTTTATCTATGTACGACATGCTGATTATGGGAATAAGGAAAAGGTCAAGTGAGGGCACGAAGCAAAGGATGTGAAGCATGCATGTCAATTAACGCCTACCGAAATGCGTGAGCTCAAATAGAAATTCATCGTTTAATTCTTCTTCAAATACCACAATATAGTATTGTGTAAGGGAAGCTTTTAATTAATTTTATTTATTTTTTTTTGGTGCTCTGTGGCCAGCATATAGATCGGCCCTGTGATCCGGGATGCTTCTACAGCAAAGGCTGCTACTGTTTTGCTGGCCTGAGGGCCTGTGGTGGATCGAGCTCGTGTCTCGCTGTGTACAGCAGTCGCAAAAAAAAAACAAAAACAAAAAAAACACACACAACCTGGATGTAGTGTGTAGTCAGCGACAGCGTGGTGCGCGAGTACAGCCCTCCTGAGCAGACTTGGCAGGCGCTGCAGGTGAATGGAGCGCACTTACTACGACCATTCAGACTCCAAGCACAAAGATTAGAATGAACAATGAAATGATAAAGAGGCAATCAGTACCGCATTGTATGTCATGATTATGTAATGATTATTTCATGGCCGTTTGCGCTGATCAACTGCATTTACACATGTGTAGGGAAAACAAACAGACCAAAAAAAAAAAAAAAAAAAGAATCAAAGCATTCACACTGCTTTCAGTTTCTGATTTTTTTACACCCACCCCCATTCCAGTTGAAGCAGACAAGTCAGTGGTATAAAATACAATAAACCATTGTTACCATTTCCTCCACAGTGGAAAAAACAAGACAGACTGATCCCATCTCTGGCTGTGCTCTCAGCTGAAACACTTGCCATTAAAACACCAAATCGAAAGAAGTTCTTACCAAAAATCCGACCTAATCAGCACTTTACAGTCCAGGCAAATGCCCAGTTGCTGCACTCTGCACTTGGACCGCCAGGCCCTGCCCCGTGCCACTCCTCCTACTCTTTATTCGAAATTCAAGGGCACACTTCACATCAACCGCCAAAACCAGTACGGACAAATGCGAAAGGCGTGAGCGAAATCCACATGCACAGCAGACTGCGCGTTGTTTTGTGTTATGAGTGTACATGTGCGAAGCCTGAGCGCCCCTTCGAACATGTGGATGGATGGAGAGATTTTATATAGATAGATACTGTGTAAATATATAGATATAATATATAGAGAGATAGATATATATATAGATTGATGAATGGATGGGATGTTGTATCGGGCTGCCTGGGCGTGACCCTCCTCCTGTGAGCGATGACTCTGAGCTCACTCATCTTTATCTCTATTTATCCCTTCAGCTCCAGATAAACACTGGACACTGAACAAAGCCAGGATACCTAACCCCAAAGAGATGTTTTTTTTTTTTTTCTTTCTTTCTCATTCCTCTGAATGAGATTAAGACACCAGACACAATAATAATTAAAAAAAAAACAAGCACCACTAGTCAATCCAAACAGGGCTCAGTCTCCCAGCTTAATAAACTTGCATGGTGTTGGCCCAACAATAGCATAACGTCATTCAAGCAGGATCTCCTTACTTTTAACCGCCATTCACACTCACACACACACACGTTTCTCCTAAAGCTTGATGAATAGCCTGATTTCAGTTAAACATCACCACCTTGCGACGTCGCGCTGTCACTTTCGCGCCTTTTGTCTTGACAGCCGCGTTCTCCTCCCTCTCTCTCTCTCTCTTTCTCTCTCTAGCAAGTTTGAAATCAACGACACTAAAGACGCAACTACACGCTGCAATTAGATTCATTCTCAACCTAATAAAAGGAAAGAAACACAAACGTGCAATT
>JAQMYI010000019.1:1566264-1576329 GCA_030014275.1 Clariallabes melas
AAGGCCCTTAACCCTCAACTGCTCAGATGTGTAATGAGATAAAAATGTAAGTCGCTCTGGATAAGAGCATCTGCCAAGTGCCTAAATGTAAATGGTTTCAGTATGTTTATTTGATTTGATGTGAACCAGTGGTTGGTTCACACTTTATCAGGGGGGGTTGGGGGCAGGTTGTTTGTTGTATATGTGGATTGTCCCATGTGTGCAGGTCAGTCCATTCCTAATTCCAATCCAGGACTTGCAACTCTCCCGTGCCTCTCTATCAACTGGTGTGATTGTCTCCACCCCGATGACGTCATTATTGGCTGACGTTATTTAACCACTCCAGAAGCCAGTGCTGCGGCAGCTTTTGGCTACTCAGCATATTCTTTGGGTGTTGTGTATTTGCTATTTCTGATGGTTGATGTGTGGATTTTTGGTGCATTTATTCGGTCCATGGGTCTGCCCTTGTGGCTTAGTAAGTCTGTGAAACTTGGTATCTTTTGTATGTAAGTAAATGTCTAATCTCTGTATAAAGTGTTAGTGTTTTATGTATATATTTCTCTTTTTTTCACCGGTTGTAGGGGTGTGGCTGCAATTTTTGTTGGGTGTGGGAGGGGGTTTTTCTTAACTGTTTATGGATAGGTAGTTAAGGTAGCAAATTGTGTTTTTTCTGTTTTCTTTTGTAGGGAAGTTGGAGCTTTCCTTAATCAGCTTTTTTTTTTTTTTTGGCCTTGTTAAGTTCAGTGGTTATCTTGTATAGTACTTCCTTCAATATACAATTTACAATCTATTACGCGTGTTTCGTTCTTGAGTTTGAAACAGTACCACACTCCTTCTCCAGCTTACAATTACTCACCCTTAATATCGCTGTGCGGCACAATCCTAGACTGTTAGTGTTTGATGGTATCATTTACTGCTTCAACTGGTTTAAGTAAAGTCTTGTTCACATGGAGGCTTACTGTTGTGAATCATTATATTGGAATAAATTTTTTTTTATTCATAAATCAACAAAAGCTTTTTTGCATTTCATATTGAACTTTACATTTACTTCTATTTAATATATCCATACATCTATCTAGGAACCTCTGTAGTCTAGCGACCGTGAAGGCCAATGGTGACCATTCAATTTATTCCCATTATACAACTGTGGTGAATCCTGCATTCAACATTCACAAGCACATTCACACAGGAAATTCAGGAATTACCATTGCCTAATCTGCATGTCATTGGATTCTGCAGGAAACCAGAGTTATCTAATATATGAAGGATAAATGTGCACAAAACATTTGGTCAATGACATTACTGTTAATTTTTCTTGTGTTTTAATCCCATGATTTGTGTATTGAATCTTTTAACACTAACTGGTGAATTATTAGATTCTGTTCAAAGATTTCAAACAGTGGCTTGTTGTATTTATGTCCATGTTTAAAATAAAAAAATAAATAAAAGAAAGGTAAGATCTTCCCTATTAGTTCTTCATTTTTCCTTTCTATTCTAGTTCGTCCCTTAATTCAAACAGCAGTGGATTTTCAACCAACAACATAAAGTTTACACACACAACTGACACATGACTGTCAATGATGAATCCAACATTACTTGAATTCTTTGGTGGAATTCATTGACAGCAAAGGAAGAACTTCATTGTATGGGGGAAAACATGTTTCTTTACTGTGCATATAACAATCTATTTGTTACACAAAATTTGTCCACTAGAGGTCATTACATTTAAGCCCTAAATGAAGCTTCATGAAACTATTGGGTGGGAAACCTCAACACCTAAATAGGGCTTCACCTCACCATCACTAGTAAAGGCCAGAGTGTGGGCCTTGGTTTGGACAGAAGAGGCCTGAGCAAGTACTTCACTGCAAAAAAAAATATCTTAGCAAGTGAAACATTCTTGGATCTAGCAAATATTATGTATGATTTCTTAAAATAAGATTACAACCAACCAAACATAAGATTATTAAGACTTCCCTACAAAAGTTGTAGAATCGAACAGACCCTCAGTGCATTCGAAGTGCGAGTGAAGACACACTTCTAATCACCAGTAGCATGTGTTCTGACCCTGAACATTTAAATAAATCAGAACACTTGACCCCAAAATCTGGTTCATTTTCATCAGTGAGAACCAGTGCTCGATTTGTGGGGGGATATAGGGGTATAGCATCCCCTGTGTTTAAAAAAATGACAACCATCCCCTCTGTAAAACCACCAGAATTCAACATTGTAAAGCGCTAGAAGGTCATGCAAGTTTGAATCATCATTCGAACATTTTGCATTTTCGCAATGGCCAAAAGAACAGTTCAAGCACAGCTTTTGACATATTTCAAAAGCAACAGAACTGAAGGTATGATATGTACGCACAAAGGCTGAGACGTGATGAAAACGAAGGATTCAGTTTAACATGGGAGTTTTCAAAATGACTGACAACTTTAAGGATTATAAAAGGCGAGTTCTTTACCAAATTAGATATGGAAGCCAATTGTACCTGAGAATGAAAGTAGATTATATATTGTTTGTTTTATTTGGAAATTCATTGATTGTTTTCTTATTGTCAGTTTTATACTCTGTTTCTATGTATGCTGATATTTTAGGATTGTACAGCACTTTCATCGACTGTGTTGTGTTAAATGTCCTTTAAAATTTTTGACTTCGACCTTGACCTTGCAGTTTGCATATTAGGATCGTATAGGGGTGAATGATGCAGTGATTTACCTGTTACACAGAGGTTACTCACACCTGGTTAAACGGGGCAGCAGGGTGAGGATTATGTTTTTTGATTTCTCAAGAGCATTTAACACCATACAATCAAGAAATATCTGTGCTATGCCAATCAAGTCATCTAAAATGGATCATGGACTATTAGCCCAGTGTGCGCGGCTTAGAAACTGTGTATTGGACATACACAGCACAGTACAGGTGTTCCACAAGAGACTGTATTAGGTCCTGTTCTCTTCACCCTTCACACTTCTACAAAGAATTGTTGATGACACAGGGGTGGTCGGGTATAGGGATAGACAGGAGAATGAATATAGAGACCTTGTGGGGTCCTTTGCTGAATGCTGCAAGTGTGGAAGTGTGGGAAATGAGATGGTTATTGACTTCAGAAAGATCAATCCCGGTAATCCGTTCCGGAAGCGGGCTCGTATTCCAAAACACTCGTAAACCAAATTTAATTTTCCCATAAGAAATAATCGAAACTTAAATTATTCGTTCCACAGCCCAAAAAATAAATACATAAAAATAATTAATACAAAATATAAAGTAAAACTAAAACAAATTAACCTGCACTTCACCTTTAAAAAAAAGTAAAAATAAATGCAGACGTATAAGTGTTTCCGTTTGTGCGCGCTGGCGCTGTGTGTGTGTGTATGTAATGATGAGATGGACAAACTGGTCGATGCATGCCCGTTCTTTTATTTGCTTCATTGTCAGGCTATAGTTCAAACTTTCGGGTGGATCCTGCACTTAAATCCAACAAAAAAAAAACTACTAATAGAGAAAACAAAACTCCGGCTCTATATCCTAGGTTACATCTCGCATTCGCGTCCACACACACCGGACTGCATTACCCACAAATGCATCTCCCGCACTGGACTACACTTCCGTAAACAGCTATCATAAATCAACCTCTCTCTCCCGCAACACTGTTTTGTCAGGAAAAATTAGCAGAAACATCGCTAATGCAAGTAAGAGACGAGGAGACCCAGGAGACGATTGCCTACAATTCTGCAGCGCAAGAGAGAGAAAAACCGTTGGCTCAGTTGTGATCACGTGACGCTCGGCGTCAAAAAAAGAAGCGCATGCCTTATACATGATACTCAGTACATGTTAACCAAGACAATGCACATTCTTCAAGTCAAAATTTATTAAAAATCTTTGCTCGTCTTGCGGAACACTCGGAAACCGCATCACTCGTAATCCGAGGTTCCACTGTATATACAGTATATATATATATACACACTGTATTAATCCAACATTTTTAATATATTTTTTCACTTGCATATACATTTATAAACAACATATCTTAATAAATAACTAAATAACTTTATCTAAATAACTAAATAAATGTACACATCAAGAAATGATTCTCTGCTGTGAATAATTATCCTCATTAGTTTGCAAAAAAACCCAGTTACATTTTTACATGTCTATTGTGTTATAATCAGTAATAAATGCTGATTTACGTATATTTAAGTGCAGATTATTATTTGCTATTAAAGCTATACAGTACTTGGACAGATGTGTTACAACATGGTTATGAGTTATTAAGGAATTTTAAACACATTATCAGGTATTTTTTTTTACCTTTTAGGCCTCTCATCTCCAGGGTTGAGGGTTCGATTCCCACCACGAGCCTGTGTGTGTGGAGTTTTCATGATTTCCCCCTACTTGATGTGTTTCCTCCGGGTACTCTGGTTTCCTCCCACAGTCCAAAGACATGCAGAACAGGCTAATTACAGCTTAAAAATTGCCCTTAGTGTAAGTATGAGTGTGTGTGTGTGTATGTGTGTGTGTGTGCCCTGCAATGGATTGGACAGGGTGTACCCCACCTCGTGCCCAAAGTCTCCTGGGATGGTCTCAGGGCATCCCATGACCCTGAACAAGATAAACGGTATAAAAAATTAATGAATGTGGGCTTACGCTAGTAGAGTAGTACTGTTGTAATACGTTTTTAGTGTCATTTAATCAGAATGCTTTGTATAAGTAGGCGTGTTCTTTAGTTCAGGGTGCCAATAATAATAATAAAAAAATATGCTTCTTGGTTGCTTTTGAAATCAAACCTAGGAACAAAATTGTGTTCAAATCAAATACACAAAATGACATTAATAGATAGTAATTATTTACATGGACACAAATTGTGGGGAGCCCTAAATAATCCAAACCCCTCCCACTTATAAATTTAACCACGCCCACGCTACACAAGTCATTTACACCTTTATGTTTACATATGTACAGTTTTCTCATTTAAAAAAAACAAGAAAACATAAATTGTAAATAATTGTAAATAATCTTATTATTCATTTGTTATTGTTTGATTCTAAATCCAACAAAGCACCTAAACCTATGTAAAGAAATACATAAAATCAGTGTTCTTTAATTAGTACTATGTAATATCTGCTTATCGATGTAACTCTAAAATAAGTGCAGCCCTTTTTTCCGCACACAGCACACAGAGGTAGGATCATGTGCTGAGTGGAAACACAGCTCTTTTGGGAGTATGAGTCAGGTGGCGATGACCTCATTGCTTTGCCTCAGTCATTAGATCATCCTTTCTCTTTCTTCCTATTCATCAGAGATGCTTAGAAGTCTAGTGATTTGTCGTTTGCAAATGAGCCGGGTCTTTGAGTCAAGTCCTTTTGGTCAAGGTTAAAAGGCTGACTCTTATACATTTTTTAGATGTATGCAATGCAGTGTAATGTTGCAGTGCAATGTAATTCGTCTGAGCTCTTCATTAGTGTAAATGATGGTGTGTATTTAACTCTCAATTGTTATGTTGAAGAGGATCGGTTTGCAGATTATATAAAATGTAATGTTATTTGGTTTATTAGAAAGTAGAGTTAGAGTTCATTAACCAATTTCAATTTGCCAAGAAAAAAACAAAACAATCATTTGTCCTTTTTGGAGGAAAAAAAAAAACATTAGGAACCCAAAGAGTCGACTCGTATCATTGAGCTGAATCGAATGACCTGACTAACTGAAAAGAGCTTTAATTCCCATCAACATTACTTAGCGAGAAAAACGTGGTGATGTTCTTGGTCTTCTGATTGGCATGAGGATATGTCATAATGGTCTCCGCCCTCAATGGACTGAACTTTCTGTCCCATAAAGAATAATGTTAAATTATGAATCTCTGATGCAGCTAAACTAGCACTTAAGATGCATCTCTGTGTAAGCAGATTAATCAATCAATAACATTGACTGATTGTTGGGATAGTAGAGGATTGTTTGCCGAGCAGATTCACTAAGATCAATATACAGACAGAGTGCAAAAGTTTGTATGCCCTTAGGACAAATTGAAGAAGACAATGAAATCGAATTTAGTTTGTCTGGTTACACATTTGGTACAGTACCAGTAAAAAGTTTGGTTACACCTTCGAATTCAATGTTTTTTGTTTAGTGAGTTATTTTTTTTACATTCCAGAACAATGCTAGAGATTTCAAAACCCATAAGGCATTAAGTAATTAAGTAACAGCCAGTTGTTTTTTTTAACACACAAAGATCAGCTGTTCTAGAGCAGTTCGTGCAAGAACAGTATTGTCAAGTGCATTTGCAAAAACTCATCAAGCACCATGATGAAACTCGCTCTCCTCCTCCATGGTTTATTTTTCTCACCTTTTGGCCACACAGTACTGGTAATAAATGGTGTTTGTGGAACTGTTGTTTAAAAGCAATATCATACTTGAGGTCATGCTCAGCACAACTGTGATATCTTCAGGACTCTGGCTGAGCCCTCATTCCTACAGCCATACTGATATTCAGCATAATGGAACAAACTTGAATGTGACATTGTTTAAATAAAATATTTTTATTTTTCCATCCATAAACCATCGAATTCCTTTGGGATTTCTATACTTAGTTTGTAAAGAGTATTTTTTTCAATTACAAAACCTTCATGTCAGCTTAAACCAACCTGGCCCTCATCTGTAGAACTTTGCTGCTCACTGGGTGTTTTTTTTCCTTCTGTGCAAACTACTCTAGAGAGAGATTTATGTTAAAATTCTAGATGATTTTCTGAAATACTCAAATCATCCTGTGTGGCACCAGTAAAATCACCAAAATCATTTTTTATCCTTATTCTGATGTCTGATGTGAACATTAGCTGAGGCTCCCGACTTGTAACTGCATACCTCTATGGATTGTGCTGCAGCCACATGACTGGCTGATAGGATATTTTCATGAATAAGCAGGTGTTCCTAATTATGTTATCAGTGAGTACACACAATATAAAATTTAGTAACAATACTAAATATAGACCTGTCCCCTTTCCTGTCTGGAAGTTTCAGCTCGCATTACTGATGTAAGAGTTACAGCACTTTTATTCTGTTTGGCACCATTCCAGGATTAATTCATTAATATTCATGTTTTACTGTCATTTCTTTACAAGAGGCTTCAAAACTGTGAGTTCATTACGACCACTCAAGTTATCAAGATCGAAGATTATTTATTGTTATATTATTCCAACAATATTAAAATTAATCAATTAAAAAAAAGAAAACTATTTACTTAAAACTTTGTTCTAATTCACTGAAAGAAAACAAAAATCATCAATATTACACTATTTGAGGAGTGAGTACTTTAAAAATATTTTTTAAATATTCATTAAAATTAATGGAGACACGGTGGTCTAGTAGTTAGCACTGTGGCCTCGCACCTACAGGTATGAAGGTTTGATGGAGTTTGCATGTTCTCCCCATGTTTGGTGGGTTACCTTTGGGTACTCCAGTTTCCTCCCACAGTCCAAAGACATGCAGATTAGGTTAATTGGCATTGCATGTGTGTGTGTGTGTTTGTTTGCCCTGCGATGGATTTTCCACGGTGTACAATCCATCACAGGATGTACGACAGGGTGTATGCCACCTCATGTCCAAAGGCTCTAGGCCCCTGCATCCCTTTACAAGGTAAAGTAGATAATGAAGATGAAGATAATTTAATATACACCATACTTCATTCTGTGTTTTTTATTAATTGGCAACTTCTTCTAACAAATAAATAACCTCAGAAGTGTGCAAAAAAAACACACCAGAGTTCATTATGTAGTCACTCCCCCTACAGCGCCCTCCTAAAAACAACAACAACAAAAAAAGAAAATTTTAGACCAGTTGGGACAACCAAGTACAACCATAAGTATAACGTCCCTACTTCAACAGTCATAAAGAGAGTAATTAGCAGCCAGGTGTTACTACAGAATTTCATATGATTAGTTGATCTTGAAGAAGTGTACCTACAGTGGATCTAAAAAGTCTACAGACCCCTGTTAAAATTTTCGCATTTTTCCACCTTTAATGTGACCAATAACCTGCCATGCTCCACAGAGAGCTTCCAAAGCATGAGAGCGATCACGCTTTTATCAGACATCAGTTATCAAAATCATTTTCCAAGGCATTAGATATACCATGGAACACAGTGAAGACAGTCATCATCAAATGGAGAAAATACGGCAAAAACAGTGACATTACCCAGAACTGGACGTTCCTCGAAAATTGATGAAAAGCCTGGTCAAGGAGGCTGCCAAGTGGTCTACAGCAACATTAAAGGAGCTGCAGGAATTTCTGGCAAGTAAATATGACAATAATCTCCTGTATTCTTCATATGCCTGGGCTGTAGGTTAGGGTGAAGAAAAACATCCAAGCCTGGTTAAAGTTTGCAAAAACACATTTGAAATCTTTCAAAAGCATGTGGGAAAATATGTTATAGTCTGATAAAACCAAGGTTGAACTTTTTGGCTATAATTCCAAAAGGTATGTTTGGTGCAAAAACAAATCAGAAACATCAGAAAATGAACACCATACCCACAGTGAAGCATGGTGGTGGTAGCACCATGCTTTGGTAGCCATCATGTTTTTGTTTTTCAGCTGGAACTGGGGCCTTATTTAAGGTGGGGGGAATTATGAACATTTCCAAATACCAGTCAATGTTTTCACAAAACCTTTAGGCTTCTGCTAGAAAGCTGAGAATGAAGAGGGACGAAAGAATGGCTTCACCAGAAGAATATTAAAAGTTTTGGAATGGCCCAGCCAGGGCCCAGACCTGTATCTGATTGAAATTCTGTGGTGTGGTTTGAAGAGGGTTTTCACCAAAACTTGATGACCAGTTGTGCACAGTTGGTGCCCTCACAATTTGACAGATTTTGGAGTGTTTTTGCAAAAAAGAGTGGTCAAATATTGCAAAGTCAAGATGTGCCATGATGATAGCAGATTTATTTGACTCCCCTCCAAAAAGGTTTCAGTTTATTTTCCAGTTGAGCTGTACAGATTATACGTCACATTAAAGATGGAAAAAATTATGAAATTATTTTTCTTGGCTTAATTTTTTTTTACATCACAAAAAAACTAGTATTTAAACGGAGTTGTGTAGACTTTTTTTAGCCACTGTACTTCTATAAAGGCTGAACTTTTGGCAGTTTGGGTCTCTGGAGCACTCATACATCTATGATGCCAGAAAGAAAGGATATCAGCCTTGACAGTTGCTGCTCATCGTTCTAGAAAGGGTTATAAGGCCATCTCCAAACAATTTGAAACTCATAATGCTGCAGTAAATAGCATGTATAAATGAAGAGGACAGCCTTCAAGACAGCTGCCAAGCTTCCAAGGAGTTGTCCAAACACGTTCAGTTCAAATACAGACTCCTTAATGGTTAGAGATATAAAGAAAACTCTAACCCTAAACCATCTGACCTACAAGCCTCCATAAGCACATAAAATTGTTTATGTTTATGATAGTACAGCCAGAAAATCACTGAACAAGCATACTTTTATTGAAATAGTTGCTAAGAAAAAAGTCAGTTGTCAAGTTCAATTTCAAATAGACTTTATTGTCATTTCAACAATATACAGTTTAGTACACTGTCTCTATAAAATATGAAAAATGTTATGGAAAATAGATGTTTAGGTAAAAAAACAAACAATCAATGCAAACACCTCATGTGGTCGGCTGGTTGAGGGGTGATGATCTTGTCTTGAACTCCACTTTATACCAGAATAATCTTGAGAAAAAAAATGTGAGGCCATCTGTCTAGAAAATTAAGCTGGACCAAAATGGGGTCATACCACAGAACCTGATCCTAAATACACCATCAAATCATCATCTGAATTGTTAAAGAAGACAAAACTGAAGGTGTTAGAACGGCCAAGTCCATACTTGAGAACCTCATTGAGATGCTGTGGTGGGATCGGAAAACTCCTGTCTTGAAGATGTTCAAATGCTAAATAAATATTTCCCAGGTTAACTGTATTCCTGTTGAAATATCAAATACAGTATATCTTTTGAGGTAAACTAAGCTAATTAATTATTTGATTTAACAATAACACCAACTTTGTATTTTTCTTTGCCTTTATAGTACTTGTGTGAAATAATTAGCTGCTA
>JAQMYI010000019.1:1631528-1648533 GCA_030014275.1 Clariallabes melas
TATTTGGTGATATTGGATATCATAGCGGCCGTTAAGGACGTGCAATTATCCCGTGGCACTGTTACACGGCGATGTGAGGGAATGGCAGAGGATGTCGAGGCGCAGTTAAGGAAGGATATTGAACAGTGTGAATGTTTTTCTCTTCAATTTGATGAGTCGACTGATGTTGTGGATGTGGCACAGCTGTGTGTTTTCATTAGAATGGTTTTTGGAGACATGGGTGCAAAAGAAGAGCTAGGGTTAGGGTTAATAACTTTATTGTCACTACAATTAGACTATGTTTTATTATATATGGATTAGGGCTACTTTCTGTTTGTTTTGTGCACATTAAATATGTAAATATGCTATGAGTAGCAACTGGCTTTCTGTTTGGACTGGTAGATCTCGGCACACTGACAAATTAAAAAGTAGATCTTTGTTCAAAAAAGGTTGGGCACCCCTGATATAGAGAAATAAAGTTTTTTTTTTACTCGCAGGACTGTGCTCGGTTATTCTGCACAATCAAAAGTCCCAGTTTGACTTGAACACAATACAGTGTACCAATACAGACTTGTACATACAGTATGATGTGATATATCGTATCTACATAAAATGCTCTGAAGTTTTCTGAAGTACTTGTATTTGGCCTGTTTTGTTCCTCCATCATTACCTAAATCCACCCCTGGCATATCACATTTTTCAAAGCCTTAAACCTGCTAACCTGCCAACAGCGTAGCATCTGCCTTTATGCTGACATTTAACACACTCTCTCCTACGCCATGTCTTATTAAGACCTTATGAGTTTCTGACCTTAGGAAATCGGATTAAATAAATCGGTGGGGTTTGCTGGAATGATATTGCAGCATCCGGTTTGATTGACAGACATATCTGATGAAGAAAGTGTCTTTGCTCTCTGTAGTCTTCAGTGAGCTTTTCATTCTTTGACGAAATCCACAGATTGTGGTGAAAATGACTAAGAATAAAAACCAGCAGTGGAAGATTCATAGCCATGGATTGCTTCATAAGATTACATCTTTTTGTGACTTTTTTTCATATCCATTGCACTCATGGAAATCTTTGCTATATAATTTATACTCTGACTATTTCATGCTTTTTATTCTGGTCCGTTCCTCGCCTAGCGACAGGACGAGCTTTGCTCTGATCTTGTCTCCATTAGCGTCACCGGAGCATGGAGTGAGGGTACGTCCTCCTGCTTAGAGCATAGAGAGAAGAGGAGGAAAAGGGGGTGGGTGAGAGAGGACGAGAAAAGCTGAGAGAGAAGCTGAGAGAGAGGGAGGGAAGCTGAGAGAGAGAGAGAGAGAGAGAGAGGGATCGTGTCGCGTCAGTTAGCTGCAGTAGTCGGAGGACCGAGGAGGCAGCAGCATCCCTTCTCACATCCTCTTATCAATCATTTCCAAAGCACTACTTTGAGTCTACCAAGAAAGAGTGGAGAGTGGAAAAGACAGAACTGGTAGTCAAGTGGAGCTCCGATACTCAGCATCCCTCGTTCAAGGGACCAAGGATAGTCTCTGTGATCTGGCAGGACCTCCTTCCTCGTTCTCTCTCACTTGGACCGGCTGGATTTTCTGGGACAAGAAGAGCGATGGGGTCGGGGGTCAGGGGAGGACGGACGACCCGCACGTCCTGCAGGTGGACGGGAGTGTACATGTGCGTATGGAGACTTGTCTTAGTGTGCTGCAGAATCCAGACCGTTTCTGCTCAAACCTCGAGAGACAGCAAGTCGGTGTACTTCTGGGAAACAGGTATGGCTGCTTCCACACTGATAATTAGGGCAGTGGGGGATGATCTGGGGAAATGTGAGTGTGTGTGTACGTGTGCGCACATTTCAAGATCAGGATTGAGAACTGGGTTTATTTCTGTGCAATAACATTAATGGTGAGTGAAACTCTGGAAACAGTGGAAGTGCGAAAGAAATTACTGTACATGCAGTGCATCTCTCCACAGAGCACCCTTTGGCAATAATAAAGTACGCTATCATTGAAACATCAAAAGGTTTTCTTTTGACTAAACTCATTTCACAAACGTTCTTCAAACATCCATTTTTGGTTCAGCCATTTTTTTTTTTTTTGCCTATGCAGCCACAAAACTGGATAATTTTTTCCATCTAAATTTTTCACTGGAATGTCATACAGGTGCAGCGGGTAGCATTCCAATCTCACAGCTCCATGGTTCCTGGTTTGGAGTTTGATGGGGGTTTTGCATGCTCTCTGTGTTGGTTCTCCAGGTTATGGAGTTTCCTCCTACCTCTGAATAAACCCTGCTAGTAGGTGGATTAGTGACTTAAGTTTGCACTGTAGGTGGAATCGAGTGTGAGAATGTGTGTGTGTGTGTGTGTGTGGGTCCCATACAGGCTGTATTCCCATTTCCCCAACACAGCGTTCCTGGGATAGACTCATGAAGTAGTTGCTGAAATTGTGTGGCTCAGTGAAAAATAGAACAAATATGGTTCTTCTGTGATGGAGCATGGTGGCTTATGACTGGCGCCCAGGGTTGGTGATTCAGTCTGTGTGTTTGAATTTTGCATGTTCTCCCAGTGCTTGGTGGGTTTGCTCCAGTTTCTAACAATATGCACGGTAGATTGATTGACGATTCCAAATTACCCATAGTGTATGACCAGGTATCTGACCGTCTGTTGCTTTTGCCCTGCAACAAGTCCATGGTGTACCACCGCCTCATACCTTACACAGTTCCCTGAAATGTGCTCCAGCCTCCCTGAGACCCTACACACAATAAGTAGCCTTCTGTTTCTGAATCACTGTTTTTGCCAGCTTTATTTTGAGCGTGTAGAATAACTTTTTGTTCCTTATAATAATAATAATAATAATAATAATAATAATAATAATAAATGTGTATTTTATTGAAAATATTCCACTGGTTAACATTCCACTTTTGAATGTACTTGAGAAATGAAATATTTTCAGATATTAGTAATTCCCTTTAACCCACAAGACCTGCTTACTATTCAACTATTCATCGTAATTTCACATCATAATCACTTTTACTTTAACATTATTAATATCTGTTACATAAATGAATAGCAGTAGGAGTAAGGAATGTAAGTCATGAGCTTTTCAGCAGAAGATTTACACATTCAAAGTCAGTATGCTGTATATATGGGACGTTTAAATCAACTGGGTACTTGTGATAGAATTTCTGGTGAATGAAGGCGTAAAAGCAATTGACATTTAAGGAAGACTTCAAGCACAGTACATTGATGAGACTCTTAGCCGAAGTAAAACATTTCAATAGTACAAACGTTTTTAAAGAAGGCCATACATCTGTGACTGACGATCCCGGCTGAGCAATGCAGTCGTCTTAAATTAAGCACAACACCACAACCTCGAGTGTGATATTGCTTTAATACACCACTTCCATACACCATTTATCATCAACATGTTTTGATTTGGTTGTTTATTTAACCAGTTTTTTTGCTCTCCCAACACATATTCTTCCAAGGTGGATGGAACTAACTATCCACGACTTCCGGAGCTGGCGACCAGCAGATTGAGATTGACAGCTAGTGTAAATAACAGAGGTGAATGTAGTTGTAGGATCCAATTTTTAATATGGTAATATATACCAAAAGGTGAGGAGAATAGACTGGTAGTGGTAGTGGAGAGTCGTGTGAAACTTATGAGATTTACTTTATATTTCCACTTATTCTGTTAAAATATCAGCTCCCTCAACTTTTGGGTTCTGGGGTCAAATCCCAAATGGTGTTAAATGGAAAGCTATTGCATGCTGTATAATACCTTGTTCCACACACCAAGTAGTTCTCCTGATTAGGAATTTTAAAAAGGATTTGGGATTCAGCCTCGTGTTAGAAGCAAGCTAACTTTTGTAGCTCACGTAAATAAAACAACATGCAGGCAATTCATAACGACAATTATTAAGTAGACAAAGTGTTGTTTTTTTTTCTTGCTGAAAGTGCTTCTGTGACTGGTTGTGAATGTGGGTTTTGGCAGGCAGCTGCTCTCTCCTCAGTACTGAGGACCGTACAGACCTACTCTCACACATACAGCGACCGACAGTTAGTGTGATTAACCACTGTAGGTCACCTGGGACACGGAGTGATATAGTTAAATAACCCAGTGCTGTTACTGTACATTATCACCACTCATTGCAAGCCTCTTGTCCAGTCAGGTTACTCGCTCTGAAATAACCGTAATTATATAATAATAATAATAATAATAATAATAATAATTAAAAAAAACACTCAGTGTCATGTTGTATTAGGAAAACAATAAATGCTGAGATGTGTGATTAAGTGGAGTCGTGGTAACACCTCATGGTTGTTTAGAATGACATGGCTCTTTTTATGGATCTGTTTGTGGTTACAGATAATGTTGTGGAATGTTCATGAACCAGGTTACTAAAAGAATCATAATGAGTGCATTAAAATAAACCTGGCACCTCTGTCAGAACTCTTGTTGTAGAAACACATCTGAGCCACTTGCAAATGCTTTTAGCGGTATGTTAACAATGCAGAAAGGAAAAAATATTGTCTTTATTGTTGCTCCTGCTATGGGCATGCTGGTTAAAGTGATTGGATTACATTGTGTTTTATTTTTATGCGCTCGTGAAGTAAATGTGATTAAAGGCATCGCTTGATGGGCAATAAATCTCAGAGACACTGTGTACTCCGAGTGCTGCGCTTTTGTGTAAACATTTTGTTATTTGCTACCACTTGTTTCCTTTGACTTGCCAATTTGTGGTGCAGAGCAAGAACACGCGCGCCGTTTGGTATTTCCTTGGGGCTGTGATGCTGCCGAATCAATGCGCTCTTGCCTCTGTGCTCGTGCTTAAAAAACAAAAAAAAGGATGGAGCTGAGTAAGGAGATTCCAGGATTGAACCAGGAAAACGGATCACGACTGTGAATTAGAGCAACAGCAATGACAGGCCTATCACCAATTTTACACTTTAGATAGTAAGTACGCATCGTGGTTTTATCAGAGAGCTACGTATCTGTAAAACACATTAACAATCGGTCTCACTTCTCACTGATCACCATCAGCATCGTTTAAGGCCATAGATACTGTATCAGCTCATCCTTGCAGGCTCGGGTGTGGGCCACAGTCCCTGTTCCTTGTTCCTTGGTTATGGTGATGAGCACTCAGACTACATGATAATGTTATTGCACATGTGAGAGGCTGTGGAAATGCTGTTTTTTTTTTGACATGTGATGCATAATGCTGTATGCATAATGAATTCAGTGATAAAAAAAGAGAACTCCAGACTGAAGGAACTGGTTTATCACTGTTTTATCGTTTGCGGAGAAAAAAAAAAAAAAAGATATATGCTGTCGGTGTTGATGTTGTTGTTGATGTCGATTGGGGCCATGAAATAAAAGCAGTCCTGCTTCTTTCAAAAATGAACAGATTCCATGAGGAACAGCTTTCAAAGCACATTGTAGTGCACAGGGATGTAAATGTGTAGGATTTCCAGGCAGGATTGTTGCCAGGACCTTCATCATCTGGGTATAAATAGAAAAACTAGAATGAAAAGAGGGAATTGTAAATCTAACTCAGCAGCACGGATTACAAATTCACACACACAAACACACACACACAGTGCAAAAGTCTTAGGCACAAGGATGCCTTTCATAAAAATATTATAAAAAACAATAAACAGTAATTAATGAAACAAAGTCAATAATTGATGGGACATTTTTGTACATACAGTACATGCATTTAAGTGCCAATCAAATTTCCTGCCTGTTATGATGCTATGTCCAGCAAGAACCATAACCCCCCCAAAAAAAACATTAAAAGGCAGGGGGGCTCAATTTGCATAGCCCCTCATCCAGATCGACTCCTGGGCACCATCATTTTCAGAGAGTCCTGTTCCCTGTGTTCAGTTTGAACACAGAAACAAATGCACATCCACAAAGGGGTGTGGTGGAGCTCTTTGCTTTTTAAAGCAAACAGAAGGAATTTTAGGGATGCAAGAATGCATGATTTGAGTTGGAACATTACCAGATACATTTTGGAGATCTCTAAAGACTAACTTTAACTTATGCAAAAAAAAAGTATGCTATGGAGCCTTTAATGTGTACACATCTGTCCTTTAAATCCCTCACATCTGCACATTGGTTCCTTGAGTAGCTTGTTTTGACTTTCAAGGTACTGTAGTTCCATTGTTCTTAGTATTCTGTAATGGAACAAAAATCAGGTTGTTGAAGCCAGACAGTTATTTGTTATCTATAAATTTCTAAAAACCATCTTGTTCTAGGAACAAATATCACAGTCCGGAGGCACCGCAGATACAAATGGTAGTAACAGGTCGTCCTCTACCCTTCATTAAAAGCTGTACAGAATTTCTTTTTCCATTTTGAATATTTCATGCACAAGCGCCATTTTTAATGCATTTTGCATTTAATATGCCTAATGAAACCAGAAGTCGGACTGGACCATGCGTCCCTCGTTACTCTGAGCTTGGAGGCCATTTTGTATAACCTCTGGAAAGGACAGGATTAGTCCTGCCACTTCACCACAATTAAAGCTCATCCCCCGGACTCTTTATTCAACACAAAGTCTGATTGACCTTCAAGCCGGCTTGGCCTTCAGGGATATATCTGTCCCAGCGAATATCGAACACACAGAGATCTGCAGTCATTGTGAAATTCTCCCTTTTCCAAGTCTACACAATCAACCGAACGATTTCCTGTGAACCACTGAGGGGTTGTTAAAGTATCTGTGTCATTTGCTGCACAGACGATAGCTCCTCTGATCAGATGAGTGTACTGAGCAATTAATCGATTGACGCTAACGACACCAGCTGCCTGTTTTAAACCTCTGCCGCTCCCACACACACACACACACATCTCATTACATTGCTTTAGAGAAGTGCCACCATGCTAACACAGATGAGCTCGTCAGCACCTCTGAAGTGCCTTAGCCCTTCATCCTGCCTGTCATGTTAATTACTCCAAAGCCAAACAAGCACATCCTCAGCTTGCCATCTCGCTAACACCTGGATTGAATCCCAGATGCTTTTCTCAGTTCCTCTTTTTCTCTCTCTCTCAGTAGGATTTTCGTCTTCATCTCTCAAAGCTGGAAATGTGAATCTGGAGATGTTTGAGTCTACACAAACACAACTGACGTCGTCCTACTGTATATATGGATTGATTCCAAACATTATCTTAGCTGCGTTGTAATTAGTCTGTTTACAGCACTGCTATTTTTTGCACCTCCTTAGCATTTGGCACTTTAAAATAATCCAGTAAACAATAGTTAACAAATAGGATAACCCTGAAGACTAGCTGACATTCGTCACTTTTTAACGCTTATGCAGCATTTGCACGCAGATTAAAGCACTTACAGTACATGCAGTTGCTTGCGCTGTTTCATCACACAATCCCTGTCAGAGTTTTAGCCTCGCATTACTTCATTTATAAGCAGCTTTAGGTCAGAGTGCTGCATTCTGTCAAGCTGTTTGGTGTTAGGACACCACCTCAGGCACAGCTAGTTATATTTCGTCTAGCATTTTACAGTTTGTATGTTAGCACATAGACTAAAAGTTAGGATCGTAAACATATAAATTTTTATCTCAGCCAAATATATTTATTGATATTTAGACATAGCCTTTTCTTTTTCTCCAGCTTATCTTTTCCTAGCCATCTAGATCTAGCTTTCTTTGGGTGGCACAGTGGCTTAATGGTTAGCACTTTCGCTTTGCACCTCCAGGGTCCGGGTTCAATTCCTGCCTCAGGTCTGTGTGCATGGGGTACTCCGGTTTCCTCCCACAATCCACTGGTGTTCCCAAATTGCCTGTAGTGTGAATGAGCGTATAAGTGTGCCCAACCCATCCAGGGTGAACTCACCCCATGCCTTAAGTATCCTGGGATAGGCCCCAGGCCCCAGCGAACCGTATACAGGATAAAGTGGTATTGACAATGAGTGAGCGAGTGGTAGCTTTCTTACTGTGTCTTCTTTTTTCATGACCAATGTGCTAGTTAACATACAGAGGTAGTGTTTCCTTTTCAGTTTAAAACTAACAATAAGTTAGCATGCAAATTAGGCTAATTCTCCATTACAATGGAGGTTTTCTCCTTACCAAAAAAAAAAAAAAAAAAAAAGACATACCTAAGGTTAATTTTATTAAGTAAATTTATTATTTCAGTACCTGTAGATTGTTACACTTGGTCTGGAGGAACCAGAAACCAAGTGTTACACTGCAGCACCAGAACAACAAATAAAAGAAAATGGCACAATATTTGCAGGCGCACATATTGCGACAATCGCATGTGTGTTTCTTGGCATCTCTTTGTTTGTGCATGTGCATGTGTGTAAGTCCATGAAAGAATCTAGCATTTACTAATAATAGTGTGCAGTCGCAGAGCAAAACACTTTCAGCAGGTTTATGGAATTTCTATGGAAACGTGTAGTACACTAACAACACTAACCTAACAATATTTGCATTTGAAATTGATAATTGAATATCAGTTGAAATGAATATCAGTACATTTAGTACTATTATCTACTGTATACCACAGTATGAGTTTGAATATGAAATCTGATATTATGTTCATAGTTCATTAGTTTGTTTCCTTTATGATACAGACAAACAAGCCCTTCTATATTTTTGACTTAATATATTTAGCTTAAATGGCGGCGGGGTGGCTTAGTGATTTGCACTGCCGCCTTGCACCCCCAGGTCTCGTGTACGATTCCTGCATTGGGTCTGTGTGCATGAAGTTTGCATGGTCTCCCCGTGCTTGGTGGGTTTCCTCCAGATTCTCTGGTTTTCTCCCACATTTCACAAACATGCAGATTAGGCTAATTGGTGTTCTTAAATTACTTGTAGTGTGTGAATGTGGACCGGTGGTCCTACCACAGTCGTACAAATGGGAATAAATACAACGGTCACCATTGGCCTCCATGCCAAAAGTTGGACTACAGAGATTCATGGATGGATGGATGGATATTTAACTTAAACAAAACCTGAAAATTGTAACTTGTAAATTGTAATGCCTTATAATATGAGGGCTGTACCGAAAGTAATGCAAAAAAGTGGATACAACTTTTTTTTTATTTTTAGCTTAGGTCTTTCAATTTGGTTGTTTAGTGATCTCCTACTGCGCAACAGAATGTTTATGGAGATGACATCACTGAGAAGAGCAGTGTGGATGAAGGCGAGTGACTCAGACATTTGGAATGAACTTTTCAGAGTGTCTGCCAAATGCCTAAATGTGAATATAAATGTAAAGAATTTAAAAAAGGTAAAACCAGCATTGGAGACAAACTATGCAGTAGGAGACCATCAACTGCGACAAAGGGGATTTTCAAAGAGGATTCGAGAGTTGAGTTTGACGATGGTGCAAATGCACCGCTTGTGATGGAGAGTACATTAAGTAGTACCTTTGTACTATATAGTAAAAGAGTTACTCTATCAACTTGAACAATCTGTGTCAATTAATTAAAAGTTCATCCCTTAACTTTTACATTACATTCTTATTTTTTTGTTTAAAAGAAGTATAATAATAGCATATATAAATAAGGTTATTTTTGGTGAAGGTAGCTTAGCAAGTACAGTTCTGCATATTTATCATCTAACTAATTGTAATATTACACAAATATAATCCTAGTGAAAAGAAAAAAATGGAAAAAAAAAATCAGGAAAGGGCAAATACTTTTTTCACATCACTATTGCTATAAAACACATAATATTCAATTAGTACAAAGGTCTACTATAGTTTAATGTTTTTTTTTCCCACAGTGTGTACACCTAGAACATTCTAAATATGTAGAAATGATATATAGTACATAGTGTTTTCTTTTTCATCTTAGCATGTAGACCTAGCCTGTTTTTCATCTTAGCACATTCTGTATCTTAGTTCTAGCTTACTGTAGCATGTGAACCTAGCATGTTCACTTTTTGTTAGACTGTTTTACACTGGCTTAGCATGCAGACCTAGCACAATGATGTAGCTAAAACTAGCATGTAGACTTAGCATGCAACAAGTACTAGCTTCCCTGTGTTTGCAGAAACAGGCAGTTGTCCAGCTTAGCAAGAATATCATTTCATTTTAGTTTTCTTTCTTAGCTTGTAGGCCTGACAAATTCAGATTCAACAGTATGCTATATGTGTTAGCATGTGAACCTAGCATATTATTCTGTAACTTTAGGCATGTACCCCTATTGAGTTGTCCTCAGGATAAATGTTAAGCATTGTCCACAATCTTATCCTGTACATCACTTTCTTCTTCTCTTTGTTTGCAGATAAACGTGGTATATTTCCTTTTACCCACTTAGCATGGTGGTCTTTTCTATTTTTGTATGTACACTTAGTATCTTGTTCTCTGAGAACTTCAGCCTCATTCCAAGAAAGCTGATTGTAATTTAACATTAAATGAGCAATTTGTGGCTTGTAGGAGGAAAATCAAACCAGGCAGTTTTGATGTGTGTATTTGTGGAGTCGGCCCTAACAAATCCCCAACTTATTTAGCGAATGCATTTTAATGTGACCCTTTCCAGCCTTCATTTTGATCGTACCTGCAGGGAAGCGAACTCCCTAGATAATAACACGATGGCTAATTTTCCGGCCTTCGAATTTGGGTCATGCATACAAATGAAGGTGAGGTTCTCTGAATTCATTATTCACTTCGAGTGGCAGTTAACTGCTCCTTTATGTGACAAATTGCATTTCTGATATTTGAGGGTTGAATTATGAGAAATAATGAGCGAATGCATTTTATCATTCATTTACCTCGGTTATGGAAGAAATAATAAAACGCTCAATTTCAATAATCCATGTTACATTTAATGACCACTATAAATGGTTCTTCACTTGCCAGCCTTTTTATTCTGAAGATGGTCTTGTCATCAAGAAACCGCAAAGCGTAACCTGCTCCTGAAGAAAACATTAAAATCACAGTAACTAGGAGCTTAATCTGGAGACTCCTTCAGCAAATATGTTAAATAAACATCTCCATATAGAAAACATCACTGTAGATAGGCAATATCACATAAGTGGAAGTGTTGCTGTGCTGAATATCAGCACCACTACGGTTCGGTCGTAGGCAAGAAGGTGGAGCTGACGTCTGAAAGTTTGTGTAATTAACAGGGGTGAAAATTCTTAACGTTATTGTGTAGCTGAAAGGATAGGAGAATACATCATGGTAGTGGTGGACATTCTTGAACATACATTCTTGAAACGTACATAATTTACTTTATATTTTTGCTTATGTCACGTAAGAATATTAGCCATGGCCGGTTACTAGGGGTGAATCCCAAATTCCATTAGATGGAAATCTAGTGTGCCATGTAGGGGGCAAGTTAGAATACATTGTTCCACATACCAAGTAGTGTGCTTGATCAGGGCTTAGAAAAGGATTTGGGATTCAGCCTTGAGTTAGAAGCTGGATATCTTTGTAGCCGTGAACAGAACAACACAGACGGTACAGGAGCTAATTTAGAACAACTTGGAAGCATTTACTAAAAAGACAAAGTATTGTTTAAGATGACATAATGTTATCAGATGTGTTTTCTTGCTGAAAGTGCCTCCATGACTTGTTCTGAATGTGGATTTTGGCAGGCAGCTGTTCTCTCCACATTCCAGTACTATGGATCGTATTGACCTACGTACTTAGTTGACCGACAGTTGAAATAATTAACAGGTGTGAAGGTGGTGTGAAGTGATGTATATTCTTAAAGATCCCAGTTCTGTCATGCTCTTTAACACCACTCAGGAGCCTCTCGTCCAATCAGATTACTTGGGCGGAACTAACTGTGGTATAATTAAAATTACATATGTTTTAAATCCTTTAAAATGCAGTGCCTGCCTGTTACTATGGAAACAATAATGTATTAAAATGGAGAATTTAGCAGAGCTGTGGTATAAACACGTACAGTATCGATCCCCAGAGGACAGGATGATTATTACTGAATGTCTGAATTTTAGGAGTTCCAGCGAGAGCCTTTATTTTTTTAGGTGGAGTTTTATAACTTCAGTCTCACACTGTCACAAAACTCTGACAGTTTAACGTTCTCTTTGAAATCACTTAACGCCATGAACGATCCTGGCCCTTGGAGTCTTAATAATACAATGTATTCACCACATTTTAGGAGTGTATAAGAACAAGTCTTTCAGCACTTTTTTATTTTCTCCTTTGGCACTTTGAGTTTTCAGTCTCTGACTACGGGGATGTTGAAGGTCAACACTGTCCCTTTTTATATTCAATTACAGAATCCATTCTTTACTCCCTTCAAAACTAAGCCAAAGTATAATGGTCCAAAATCCATTTATTATTTAATGGTCAAGCTTTTTAAGAATAATTTCTTTCTCCCTGTAGTGTTTAGTCAGAGTATCGGGGCTTACATGAAGATAGTGCAGTGTCATATAGATCATAGATTAATTAGAAAATGATAGACAATAGGAAATGATACAGGAATTAGGAATTTAAAGCAAAAATGTTGATCAGTTTATAGATATACTAGCGTTATTACCCGTCGTTGATGGTTACAGAGTTTTTTTAAATAGTTAAAAGGTTATTGCTAAAAATAAACTGATCAGCTTTATTAAGTGCATAACACTGTCAGTTCGGGTATTTTATAGTACATGACCTCGGACTGCTGCGAATGTTTTGCTCTAATGACCCGTGTTTTATCTCATAATGGCGTTTCACATTACTTAATTAGCACCACAGTTTCAGAACACATGAAACAAACTGGTTATAAACTTCCCGTAGGAAGAACAGACAAACAACAATCTGTCCATACAGTACATCTTACAAAAAAAGTTACATACCTTTTTTTTAGATTAAGCCATGCTGTGTCGTGCATTTGTTGGTGTTTCGCGAGGATTTGGGTGCTTTGTAGGGGCATTACAGTCATTTCGGTGTCTTCCACATATACTGTGTAATTACAGTACTATTGCGTTGATAGGCAAAAGTGATATATTCCTCCTAAAAGGCAATGGCTGCTGTGAGGTAATCTGGCACAAAACTGCTCATAACTTCCCTTATACTCAACATTTAGATTAAATTTATGGTGCAGATTTAACTTCAATATCGAAGGACTGGCAAAGTTTCATTAAATTCTGCCCAGCCAGTTTTGTGTGATGCTGTGACAAAATCTGCTGGACAGACATTCAGATATACAGACAGACAGACAAAAGTTTCTGAGACTGGTTTCTGGCCCTTCAATGTATGAAACATAAAGATACCATTGAAAGAGTGAGTTCTGATCAGACAATGTACAGACAAAACCTCTCTTTTATTTATATAGATACACAGTACCAGTCAAATGTTTGGCCACAAGTTTCGATTTATTTTCTATATATACAAGTACAATACAATATTTTTTTGTAAGAATACAGTTCTTATAAGAACAGTATTGTCAAGTGCACTTCAAAACCCATCAAGCACCATGATGTAACTGGCTCTCATGAAGACCTTCAAGGCCAAGACCAAATCTTACCTCTGCTGCAGAGAAGTTAATTTAGTTTGCAACTTTTCAATTTCCAAAGTTACAACAATGTTTGCACAGGGAAAGTTTCTTGTATTAAGAGTTGGCTTATGCACACATCTAAACTAATTTTCTGATTGGTTCACTTTGATTTTTAGTAAAATAATCTGGAGGTAGTTATGCTTCTAGTCAAGTTTCCAGATTGTAATTGGGTTTTTAAACTTACTTTATAAGCATTATTTTTTTTTCTTATATAAAATATTACACTATGTAGCAAAAAATGCCCAGCAGGAACCCAAACGCTGGATATGCATTCTATTTTGGTTGTAACAATACTGTGATGATGTTCACCATTGATACAGTGTTGTTTTTTTTTTAATGTTTGAATAACTTTGATAAAATCAATTCAAGATATCATTGAATGAACAACCCAAACACAACATTGCAAATACTGTACAACCTCAAAGCAATGAAACCTTTATTTGAAACATTTATGCTAATTAACTTCCACTCACACAATGTCTGAGAACATTTATGGTGCCTTAAGTTTCTAACCTACTGAACCTTCTAAACATTGATCACTCTCACCCTGTACTGTATATATAGCCTCATTTACCATATTGTAATTTGTTGTAAACAGGCCACTCATGCACTTCTGGTTAGATGCTAACTGCATTTCATTGACTTTTTACATGTACTTTGCACAATGACAATTAGGTTAAATCTAATCTAATCTAATCTAATCTAATCTAATCTAATCTAATCTAATCTAATCTAATCTAACAGTGTTTAGAATCTCGATTGGAGATTGGGTTAGACACAACAGTTTCTCGCACACAGAGCGTGTCACACATCTCTTAGTGTTGTAATGTTACCTCTCTGTTTCATTTTCTTTTAGAAATATTACCATGATGTGTCTTAGCTCCCAAATCACAATACCATAAAATGGTGTTTGTGGTCCCCTAGTGGTCCAGTGATAAGCACACAGTGCTTTCACTGCAGGGGCTGGAGTTCAAGTCCCTCTCAGGGCATCAGTTTGGTTTGGTATTTGCAACAATGTGTTAAATGGATTCGTTATTACATCATCATTCGCAATCGATATATCGCTGTCAACATCGTTGCGAGGTAATATCATTAAAATAATTCCAACTTTATATACAATATATATGACATTTCAACTGGAATATACTTATTGACTGTTCTTTCTCAGTTTCTCATGTTTTCCCCTTCTATACCACAGCCAAGCGGCAAATTATCTGCTGTTGCTGTTTTTATTTTTTCCCCCGTCTGAGATACAGAACAGCTTGATAAGCCTGAGGATTTAGTTGAAACACAACCTGTACTCTCTAACAAGCACTTAAAGACTTCAGAGAGCTGATTAAAAGGAATGACGCATGAACCCACCCCGTCATTTGATTACCCTTCTGTCTTATCATGACAAGTTCTCTTTTCCTTCCTTCCGTGATTTCACAGCGGCAGCATCTCTTCCCAAATGAAGCTCCAGCCGAAGAAATCTACGTTTAATTTCTTGTTCTGTAGATTACTGCAACAGCAGATCAATGTGGAAATGGGACTGCAGCATAAGTGCGCTCAGCGGGACTTGATTAGCGTTGCTTACTGCCTTTTTTTTTTCCCTCCCAGACTTTATCCATCACCGGACTGCACACACTTCATCTTAATCCATTTCCAAAGACGTGCACAGTCTCCAGTGGAAAGAAAAAAAAACAACAATTTATCAAATGTCTGTATTGATTAAATTGTAGAATTATCTACTTCTTGGTCAGACCCTCACTGGGGCTTCTAAGCTAACAACAATTATAGCTTGAGGTGTTTTCATCTAACTGCTTACGTTATCTAGCTTACATAGCTTAATTTAACAGTTTTGTTCTTCCTAGATAGATAAAATTGGTAGCTTGTTCAGTGTTTTTGAAAGTTTGCGAAGAAAACACTTTACGTCATCGTTAAAACACAAATCAGTTTTCAAGTCCTTTAAAACTTAACAAAAAAAAAAAAAACGTTTCCATATTGGAGATGAAAATATAGGTAGTTGAAGTAGTTGGCGCACATCTACAAATCCCATTTCAACTACATCCTAATCATGTGGCTATGTTCACATTATCGGTCGGGAATTTCATAAAACAGCTAAAGTGAGGCTTCTGGCTTTGTTCCATTTCTTTGAACAAATACAGGCAACTCCCTGCTTGGCATCGTTTAGAACAAAATTTCAAACATATTTTTCGCTTAAATCACATCCACTGTTTGAGCTGAATGAGTGGTCGCATGAGCTCCTGACATATTTTAACCCAGGTAATGTGATCAAAGATGTGTTGATCTGCGCATATGTGTCCTTTCAGAGGACAGACGTGTCCACATCAGAGTCAGATAACAGTCACTTGTAATAATGAACGAGCTCTGTCATGACAGCTATTTCCAATCTGACCAAAAAAAAAATCTGACTTCAGCAACATGGCTTATAAGGCGAATGTATCCTAAAACAAGGTAACCTTTTGAAGTTATTTGTGCTCTATTAGGATTAAATGTCAACAAAATCACACAGATGTCTCTATTTTTCTTATTCTAAAACACATTCATTAAAAAACTCAAAAAGACCAAGATGCGTCTTGAATTTTTACCCGAAAAACTGCGTGTAGCTTGCTATTGTGTCATATAGCATTGGAAATGTCTCTTAATTGGCTAAAATAATTGGCAAGTTGTTTACCATAGGCTCAAATTGCAATCTGTCAAAACTTGGTTTAGTTTTATATACATACTGTAGGCAATTCTCATCAGATTCAACATCATGTATCATGCTGGTAGAAACTCACAGAAGCCAGTGGGTGGGCTCACTAAACTCTTAGGATTTCAGAGAACATGTGAGATGCTTAAAATAATCTGAAATTGTCCCACGTTGGTTGTTAACCCAGAAGAGAAAAAGATTTAGTAGTTTTCCTCATGCTTTCGTCAAGAGCCAGTCAATATTTTGCATGGTAGTCGCTTATTTTAGATCAAACATCAAGGATGATTGAATTGTCTGGACTCTTATCATATTATCAAAACCACATACGGTGGATTAGGATTTCTCTGTGGAAAGCGGTGCAAGACTTTGAAGGTAAGGATGCGCACGTTTGCTAGTGTTTTCTCATTCAGTGTTGCAAATGAGAAGATTGTAACTCTTGTGAATGACGGATAATTGAATAGTTTCTAAAATATATATTGCAGAAGTGTTTTGCTTGTGTTCTAGCATCAGAATTTCCTACTGGTAGCAAAAATATAGTTGTACTGTGTGTGTGTGTGTGTGTGTGTGTGTGTGTGTATATACATATACTTTTTGATGGATGTAGCAGTGCAAAAAATATACAGAGGCAGCATTTTTTGACACACAGGTAGCAGTTTCTGACTTTTTTTTAAAATACCATATCAGAAGTGTGTAAGAACATTACAAACTGTGTGTGTTTAAAGACTTTTAGACTAAAATGGGCAAAATCATAGATTAAAAAAATATAAAATCACACACAATATAAAATAATTAGGGCCGGGACTTTAACGCGTTAATTTAGATTAATTAATTACACAAAAAATAACGCGTTAAATTTTTTAA
>JAQMYI010000019.1:1648633-1665672 GCA_030014275.1 Clariallabes melas
GATTAATTTCGATTAATTAATTACAAAGCCTCTAATTAATTAGATTAATTTTTTTAATCGAGTCCCGGCCCTAAAAATAATCAATACTAATAATAAATTCACAAGTCCAATGTTATACATAACCATTCCAATCAAACATAATGTCCAATAAAACCATACAAAAGATGAAAACCTGGATTTATAGGTGGGGCACTAAATCAGGGAAATATGATCTATTTTTGGTACAGTATGTGCACATTTCTAAAAAAAGAAAAATATCAGAAGTTAAATATCTTATAAATAAATGTGAACTATAAGATAAAATTTGACTTGTTGCCAAGCAAGTTTATATTCGCTACTGGAATTATTTCTAGTCTAACCCGATACAAGCAAATATACAGGCTACCTCACAGTAGTTAAATATAATAAAGCGGTTTATAGAATAAATTAGTTAAATGTATCTGAACCTGTTTTTCTGCTTTAAATTAGCTAGGATCAATGGCTTCTATGGAGATAAATGAGATGCTTAACTGTATACATTTTACTGAGGTAGAGCCAGAGGTGCTGTTTATTTATACTCAGACACACTTACTGTGATGACTTTATCTTTATGAAAAGGTCAGTGCAGATTTCTACATTAATTAATTTGACTGGACGCTAAATTGAGTCCTTTTGGTTGATGTAGAGTGTACAGTGATTGCCCAATAGAGAGAAGAAGAAATCACTCACTCACTCATCGTCTATACCACTTTATGGTATGTGTGAAGCTGCTTTGCGACAATGGCTACTGTTAAGAGCGCTACAGTATACAAAGAAAATTGAATTGAATTGAATTAAATTGAATTAAACGCGGGCCCTGGAGGTGAAAGGCGACAGTGCTAACCACTTGCCACCATACCCCTAAAAGAAGAGATCTTAAATGATAAAAGAGTTTTTTTCTGTTTTCTTGGAAATGTAATTACTGTACAAGGGCCATCAAACTGGGACGTTTGATGAAATGTAAAGCTGAGAGACTTCAAGCACAGTATAGAAGACTTCAAGTACTGTATGAGACTGTTAGCTGCAGTAAAACATTTGCATAATGCAAACATTTTAAAGAAAGCCATAAGTCCGTGAAGAATAATCAAAGCTAAGGTGACTCAGAGCCCAGTCTGCAGTCTTTCCTGTGAACATTCAGCGAGTGGAACACCTGCGATGAAAAAGAGGTCCACGTTTCTGATGTGAAACAGGCAGTTTTTATTTTGCGAATAAAAACAAAAAGCTGCTTCACCTGTTTTTTTTTTTTTTTTTTTTACGTTTCATGTAGATTAAGGAGAAGGCTTCCACTGCATGAGACAATTTGATCAACCACTCATGTAGTGTTCACTTAGCAATTAGTTGGAATTAAAGCACTGATATACAGTACAGTAGAGCTGTCTAAAACCTGTTCATAAGCTGCTTGTGCATGTGCAAAATCATTAACAGGTAGTCTCCTACAAAGCTCAGGATCATTACCGAGCATCAATTCTAGCAATACATATCAGGATCTGGTGTTTACAACACCAGCAATAGCATTTATAAATAGTATTTTTGGAGGAGTATTGTGGGTGTCTATGCTGAGACATTGTGTGTGAACTCTGCGCTAGAGCTCCAGAGTGTGTTTCGAATGGGTTTTACTCAGAACCATGGCTACAAGCAGTCATCTAACGAAATGTGCCTCGGAGTCTTCAACCATGCTTTTCTAAAGCGTTTTCCGTCATCTCCCTGAGGTGTCCCTTACAGCGGGCTGAAAGAAATGAAACCTGAGAGTCCTGGCATTTATTAATTGACCAATCTATCAGGAGTTCCTTGGGGGGGATGGACCGAATGGGAGACAGAGTTCTCTGTGAGCTTTGCTAGTGCAGACTCGTTTGATTGATGAACGCTGTTTTGACTGCTGTTCATATGATATTTCTATGTATGCGCTGAGTGCCAGGGTTTGTCACTGATTATTCATTTGTGCCTTTTTGACTGCTTTTTACTGTTGCGATAATTTTGAGAACTTTTCGGCCACTTGCTGAAATGGGGCCTAATGAGGACTGTGATTTGGAGACTTGGTGACTAAATTCATCTCAGTCAGAGCAGAGGGATAACTGAGCATGCCGAATTATCGTTTTGCTACTTGGGCACCAGAGACTGGTGTGACAGAGCGTTAAAGGCAATTGGGATGCTATCCCAGGGTGCAGTTTGGATAGACAGGCTCTCTGGCGGAACAACGTCCCCGGCGGCCCTGAACGTGACCCGATGTGTAGCGGCAGTGTCAGTTGTGCTCCAGCTAATCGTGTATGACAGGCTCCTTTATTAGTCAGACGAAGCCAGATGGCCTCAGGACAGTCAAACCCTCACAGCATGCAGGAAAATGAGTTTTAACCACCGGCCTTCTTCTCTAGCTCAATCTGTGATTCTTTCAAGTATTGCTTTTAATCTCTGTAACACCTATCTATCTATCTATCTATCTATCTATCTATCTATCTATCTATCTATCTATCTATCTATCTCATCACACAGGAAATAACAGGTTTCCTTTTTAAGTCTCAAGGTTACGTGTTCATGTCTGCACAGAGAGTTTTTCCTCCTATTGGTTCATTAGGGTTCTAATAGTGCACTTGACTACTGGTCACAGCTCATCATTCCCATCCTCTAATTAGTAAAACCCAAAGAAATTACTTTCTCACTCTTGAGTTCAGCAGGTGATGTCAACTCCGCAAGGCTTGGGCAGTGCTGACTCAGTGTCTTAAAGCTCTGAGTTTCTGATTGGAAGGTCGATGGTTCGAGCCCCAGCTCCGCCAGGTAGCCGCTGTTTTGCCCTTGAGCAAGGCCCTTAACCTTGTCTGCTCCACGGGCACCATATAATGACTGACCCTGCACACTTTTAACTTATAAATGACTTTAGCTGTATATACCGATGAATATTCATCTGTTAAATCTATAAAAGTGATAATTCAGAACATTTTATGTTTACAGGAATTATGTATCAGTTATGCATTAAAGTAATATGGGTGGCTTGAACATGAAGGCATGTTTGTTTTTTTGTTTTTTGTTTTGTTTAGTTTTTTTTTACCCACTTTTCGAATGCAGTATAAATCAACATCCAGATTTCTCTAAAAGCTGTTTTGTGCCCGCAGTTAAAAGCTTTCGAAATCAAATCAAAATAAAGTTGCACTTTCCTGATCAAGCTGATGAAATTCCTGCCATGCAGTGCTGAAACCCCCCCCGCCACTCCATACTAAATAAATAAATAAATAAATAAAATCTGTGCAATAACTCATATAGAAGTTCAATTATATACTGTATGTATAAACTTTAGTTTACTAAAATTAGCTTAATGTTTATTACCTTCCAGAGTACTGGAAAACAGCCCAATCTGGCAACATGACTAGAAGCAAGGTGAACTCTGATTAGCTGCTTCAGATTGGAGCGGATACAGTACAGCCAAACACAGATAGACTTGTTTGGTGGCAAATTTGTCACACTGTGCCAAGTTGAGGGACTTGATGGGTTTTATATGATATTTTTTTGTTTTGTTTTGTATATTACTGCGCAAAAGTCTTAGCCACATGCAAATAACTGCTGTAGGGCAGGGATGTCTATAAAAAAGTTTCTACATTCAAATAAATACTATAAAAAGTAGTGAACAGTGATTTAATGAAACAAAGTCAATAATTGGTTTTAATAAACGTTTGCTTAAAATATAGTCACATGTACAATTTGTATATATTTATAAGGAAATAAGCTGTTTTATTGAACGTCCTGCAGAACCAGCCACAGTCCCTATGGGATTCATTCTATACAGTATATGAGGTGTGTTTAAGTCAAACCGGGACTTGTGATAACATTTGAAGGTTTAAAATGGTTGACATCAAGCACAGTACGGTTATCAGACTCGCAGTAAAACATCTAAATGCATTCGGTTTGGTGAACATTCAACAAGTGCAACTACTGATAACCTGCCCTAAACTTGTGGAAGAGATGCATCTGTGTGAGAACTGTACACACAATCATTCATCAGGACGGCTTGGACATTACAGGAACTCGGCTGGGAGTTATTGATACAGTACTGTACATCCCCCCGTGCAGTCCTGACCTCACTCCAACCCATTTCCACATGTTTGGGCCATTAAAGGAGTTCCTGGGAGGCCAGTGTTTCAGATGTGAAGCAAGAAATCCGATCATGGCTCTGGTCTACTGGCAAAACTTTCTACCTTGATGGTGTCCAAGCACTAGTGAAACATTGGGATAAGTGCATTAGTGTAGGAGGGGATTATATAAAGAAATAAACTCTCTATATAAGTTTTTACTCTCAGAACTGTGTTCTGTTAATCTAAATAATCAAAACTCCCTCTTTCACTTGAACACTTGTAAACCTTTGAAGTTTGATTATTGAATATTTCATTTTATGATTTGAATTTAAAAAAAAATCTATCCTGAATGTTGCTTTCATTTAAGCCCAACAGGCAAAAGTCCCTTGCTTGAAGTGTTTTTTATTTTATTTTTATGTTTTATAAGTAATAAACGAAAAGCTAAATTATTTTTGTCTAATTTTTTTTTACTGATCTGAAAAATTCTGATCCATTACTCAGTAATCTAATCAAAAAAGTAAGTCAGACAAAAATACACCACCGTTTTAACGTCACTTTGCTTATTGTATGAATTTGTACATTTGCATTTGTATGCATATAAACATTATCAACTGTATGACTAGGACTGAGCCAAAAACAGTCCATTACCGGAATCACCTGTGGCTTAAAATCTCATTATCAGCACTAGACAAATAGCGGGTTATGGCCATGTCCTCATAGTGCGGTCTGAGTGTGTGTGACGCATCGCCAGGAGGTCTCTGATTTCATTTTGTTTTGCTACTGTATAGTAATGGAAATCATGACTCACCATTATTGAAGTTTTATTATAATAATAATAATAATAATAATAATAATAATAATAATAATCAGGTAGTCTATGCATAGTATTTTAACAGAATGACAACTTTCTCTCTGAGTAGGAACATTTATCAGGAATACAGTAAAAGCTTATGACTGAGGAATGTCCCTGATATTATTGTAGACATATATAATGAGCCTTAATGGTTCACCAATTGAATTAGGTTCATTAAAAATAAATCCGTACTGAGATTGTCGGTGATTCTTTTATCATCATTTTTAAAGTTTTTACAGGCATATGAGTCTGCAAAAAAGCTTAAAATGAAGGGATTATAGGATCATATGCATATTTAAATCTAGATAACTTTCTCCAATTTCTTATCTTATGCTTATCTGTTTCTACTCTCATTTCATGAACATGACTTTCATTTCATTTTTTTTTTCATCCGCTACTCCATACTTCCTGCTTTGATTGTTTAAGATTTGCATTTTTACCTCCGAAATCACCTCGGGAGCTCAGCATGACGGTTTGCTCGAGTTTGCTGCAAAAAACACTTTTCAAAAAATTATTAAATAAAAAGGTAAACAGGAATCTAAGATAATTTAAAAACCTTTTAAAAGTTAACACCAGCTTCGTTTGGCTTCATGTTGATGAACCTGATCTGAACTGCACTACCTTTAAAACTACAAGAAAAAAAATAAAAATAAATATCCGCCAGTCTCTCGTTCGGTATCTCCTGGGTTTTTTCGACTCTCGCTTCACACAGGAGCAGCTGCATTGTGAAGCTCTTCTGTATTCACACCTTCGGGGCTTGTGATATTCTCCAGGGCTCGCGGGAGTTTATTTCCATAACTCTGCCAATTATAGCTCACTCCTGGCATCTGACATGAGCCCGAGTCATGCAGCGAGCAATGATTACAGTGCTGCAGATTAACATGTTCTACATCCTGTAAGTATTATGTATAATATATAAGATATATACCGTAGGATTCAATTATTCAGTTACTGTATTCATTTGTAATGAGGTGTAATAAGGTGTAGTTGAAGTGAGATGCCTGGAAAGTATGTTCTTGGGCACATAAAGGATGAATAAAACACTTCAGTCTGTATTGTTAAAGGAAAATAATTAACTACTGAGAGGCATGATGAAGCGGAGTTACTGTTAGCACCATGAAGTTAATCATTTGCTCATAACACTGTTATATTCCTCCTAAACTCAAAAGCAATTTGTCATGGTTTAAGTCATGGCTTTTATCTGTTAGAGTTACACTTGATGGTGTGAAATGTCCTGACAATGGAGACTCCTTCCAAAAGATCTTCTTCATCATATTCTCAAGCTGCTATAGAAACTTAAACAAAATGTATTGGGCATTAGAACGATCACATTATTATTATTATTATTATTATTTTTTTTTTTATTATTATTATTATTATTATTATTATTTTTATTTTTTTATTACTCAGTCATTGTCTTTATTGCTTTATCCTTTATACAGGCCTCGGGAGGGCTTGGAGTCTATCCCAGGAGTCTTAGGGAACACGGCGGGTTACATCCTGAACCATCACAGGGCACACACACATGCTCATTCACACTCTACAGGCAATTTGGGAAGGCCACCAGTTAGGCCAGTTAGCCTAATCTGTACTTTGGACTGTGGGAGGAAACTGGATTAACTGGGGGAAACCCAACAATTACAGGGGGAACATACAAACACCATGCACACAGACCTAAGGCGGGAATCGAACCCGGACCTTTGCGGTGTAAGGCGACAGTGCTAAGCACAAAGCCACTGTGACACCTATTATTATTATTATTATTATTATTATTATTATTATTATCATAAACCTGTGTTTTGTAGCTACATCACTGTCAGAGCTGCTGTTAACAATGTTTTGTACAGTAGTCACTCGACCACCATGAGTCAAGCCGAACAGCAGAATGTAGAAGCACAGTTAACCAACATTAGGCTACTACGTACTGTATGTATTTTCATTGATAAATATGTTTGAAATCTATTTCAGAGCCAAAAAAAAAATATATATATATATATATAAAACAGAAATATTACCTATTGATAGCCTGATAACCTACTGGATGACCTGGTGTTTTGTCACACAGATAAAAGAGTTACCTAGCAACGGATAGCTTCTGTTGTTCTGATTATTTTAATGTGCAGTATGTCGTGTTGAACTTTGTCACTTATTAAAAAGAGAAACAAGCTGAAAATGAGACGATGCTATAGAACATGCTGTGCTTCATAAAGGTATGCACAGATCATTATTAATACAGTAGCTAACTATCTGTGCCGGGGTTAAATCGCAAATATGTTCAAATGTTGAATTCACACATGAAATTCCAGTGTTTATGTAAATCTTCATATATGAGTTCACATTAGGTAGAAAATCAAGTCAGTTTTTTTTTTTTTTAATTGAAAAAGAATAAAAAACAGGGAATTTATTTTATTTTTTTACCCAGTCTAAATGTGTAAACATGACAACACTAAAGATTAAATTTTTCATAAAGGGTGCCCTTTAATTTATGTGGTATAAGAGGTATAAAACAGTTTGTGCTGTAGAAATGTGCAAATAGTGTAAAATGGAAAGCTAGTGCGCTTTATAGGGTGTACAATCCCTTGTTCCACACACCAAGTAGTGCCCTTGATCAGAGGTTATCGAGGAATTTGGGATTCAGCCTTGTTTTAGAAGCGAGTTAGCTTTGTACTGTACTGTAGCTCACCTTAGCTTAGCTGTGAAGAAAGTGACACAGTAGGTTCAGTGGAAATTCACAATGATTTAGAAGAAATCACTAAGTGTTGTTTAAGATGACATAACGTTATCTGATTTCTTGAGTTCAAGTTTTATTGTTGAAAATGTGTCCGTGATTGGTTTTAAATGTGGGTTTTGGCACTGCCATTTGGTAAGTAACATAACTTTTGCCAACCAGAAGTGGGCGGACAGACATCGTGACGTCAGGTGCAAAAAAAAATTTATAGAAAACCCATCAACACCTTCTGACCAATCAGATTTGCGAACAGAACGATGAGCAAAGAGGAAGCGATTTAACCGAATTAAATTTGTCCACCGCTATCGACTGGATTACATCACGTCACATCACGGCTGGTGGTCTCACCACATATCGCTTTTCCGCAACAGCGGAAACAGCGGCAGCCATGATGACAATACTATAAGAAGATCTCCATATATTCTAATTCCTCACTTGTTTTCGGATTAGGCTGTGCAAAACGATTTCCATATGTGTGGGAAGCATGGCATCGTGCAGAAATCTCAGGCATTTAGACGGTATCTGTGTGCCTCCGCACTTTTTCCATGACAACGAGCTCGCACGTCGGCGCTTCTGCAAAAGCTGAGTGTGTGTGTGTGTGCGTGTGTGTGCGAGTGGGTGTGTATGTGTATGTAGGTCAGTTGAATGTGCCGTTGAACCAAGGAGTATGTCGGCTTGTGTCAAACACGTTCACACATGCACACACACACACACACACACATACTGTACACACACACACACACACACCTTTCCTCCTCAAATACGCACTGACGTGAGAAACCCCTGCTGCTTGAGTCATTCCTCCGGAAAGAGAATTTAAACTGGATTAGAGCAGCGCTGTTGTATCCTCCAAGCTGCTCTGAAAAGTGGGGGTTGATGAATTTTCCAACACGGCAGCTCTGACAGTTGTGCAACTGCGAATCACAGGTTTAAACCGTATTAACACGCTCGTTCTGAAACGTTATCGTTTCCATAGTAACGGCTCATTCATGGGGACACGGTGACTATGATGGGCGCTCCATGTAAACAGATTAAAAAATAAAAAAGGGTGTAATTGTTAATGTGGATTTCCAACCGTTTTCGGACAGAGGAGTTTATGCTTCTTTTGCGGTTTCCACGGTAACTTCAGGGAGCACTGGCTTATTAAGATCAAGAGAGAGAAAATAAAGACAGAGCAGAAGAAAAAAAACTGTAATAACTCATCTTGTGAACATCCACAACATTAAATATAACTTCAATACACAAAATATGACATTTAGTCCATCACATTAATAATCAGCAATTTAAAGGTCCCATATTTGACTATTTATTTTGCAAGTTAACACAGGTCTCAAAGCACCCCAATAGTGTGTGTGTGTGTGTGTTAATGCTTCAGCTAAAATTGTAGCTCAAACGTCCTCTGTTTCACTCCTCCTTCAAACATGCCATTTCAGTGTTTAAGTAAATCTTCTTGTATGAGGTCACATCAGGGGGAAAGTCAAGTCAGTCTGTTTTATTGGAAAAGAACAAAAAGCAGGGAATTTATTTTTCTTTGCTTTCTTTCTGCATCCACCCTGAAGCCCCGTCTAAACGTGCAACATGTCAACACTAAATTTCCATAAAGGATACCCTTTAATTTATGTAGTATAGAAGGTATAAAACAGTTTGTGCTGTTGAAGGAACTTTGAGGTGTTAACATTAACTCCACATCATCGTTCCACAGTGTTTTATGCCCTGTATAATAACCTTCTCTTCTGTTTTTTCATAATCCACCACTGTCTGTTTATGTATGTGTGTGTGTGTGTGTGTGCACTTTTTGCATATGCACTGCCTGATATTTATTACACCATATGCATCGTGCATGTGAGTATCTGTTGGTTATGTTTGCTCTGATGGCCCCCGAGCCACTCGGCAGCTGGTATTTACGCGTGGACAAGACGCCACATGGAGAGGTGTTAAAAAGAAGAGAGAGCGAGAGAGAGAGAGAGAAAGAGAGAGAGCCCATTCTGCACATCTCCTAAACAGGTTCATCCCTGAGTGTTGCATTGCCGCTTTATAGCTTTCATGCTCATCGGAAAAGAGACGCTGGCGACTTGCGTACACCGTAAACCCGTTCGCAGGAAGCGAGGGAGAGGAATACATTAGTTCATCATGCACTGCTGTCGCCAGGAATTGTGATTGATTAAGTCAGAGGATGCAGCTTTATTAAATCCAGTGCCGCGCGACGCTGCTAAGGGTTCGAAAACTGATTAGCGAAGCTCCAGCTGAGGAAATGTTTACAGTCCTTCCTGCATGCTGCGGTTAAAAAGAAGAGAAAGACAGAAAGATCAGCCTAGAATAGGTGCACTCATCATCTTTTCTTCCTTTTTGAAAGTCTTTAAATTGCCCACAGTTTCCCAGGTTCGAATCCAAGCTCGGAATATTGTTTCTGTTCATCAGTATGGGCCTCTTCCAATGGTTTCCTGCAATCTCCCCAAAAACATATGGGAATTGGATTAGCTATGGAAAATCCCTACTAGATAAAGTGAACTGTAAAATGGTGTGAACTACGAATGCTTTCACACTGTGAATTGGCTTTTGGGCATGTAGGCGGAGCTGAGCAGTTTTGTCGTGTCTGGGTCAGAAAAAACAAACAAACATATAAACAAACAAACAACCCTCTGTGATTTGGCTCTTTATTAACCACTAGGGTGTGTTGTTTATATCGGACACTACCTGCTGCAGTGCACGTTATCGGACAAGGGGAAAGTGGGCGGAGCTAAGCATGTTGTTTCATTTTGTTGGAAAAGTCTGACACAAACCAGCAAATGATTTCCTCTTCCACTGTACACAATTATCTTTAAAATTTGTTGATTAGTACAGGGTTGGAGTCATGTGTAAAAGTTACATATTGCCGCTTTAATCTGATTCCTAAGTCTGGTTTTTAAAGCTACAGTCAGGAGATGTTGACAGATGGAGCTGAGTCTTTACTCGGACCCAGAGCTAATCCAAATGGAATGGATTACACACACACACACACACACACACACGCACACACACACTCTTTTTATCTATCTATGTGATATGATTAAATCTAAAATAGTATCCAGGTCCAGATGTTACAAGCGAGCTGTCCCACGCTTTGCTTGACAAATCCTCATCTTTGTGATGCTGCGCTCTCTCTCTCTCTCTCTCTCTCTCTCTCTCTCTCTATTACTCAGTCTCTCCCTCACATGAGATTATGTCTAAAAAAGTTTCATCTCAGGATATCAAAAATCTCTCTTTTGAGTCATCACTGAAATTTCAAATTCCAGTGAAACAGGCAGTAAATATCTTTGCTTCCTTAATTAGCATGAATCGAGCAGATTTCTCTCTCTCTCTCTCTCTCTCTCTCAGTTTGCTACAGTAGGTGCACACATTCATCTAATTCGTAAAGGGAGCATGATGAAGCTCACATGCCACCCCGACCCCTCACCTCACCCCCCCCACAGGCACTATGATCACACACATAAAGAGAGCAGCTTCACAGACCGCTATACTATGTTCTGCACTCCAGGTGGGTGAGAGGCTGCCAGCGGATCTTTCTGGAAGCCAGAGAGATGTTTCACAGTGCGGAGTTTTGTAGGTTAGCCAAACGTCTAGGTGTTTGAAAAGGAACAAAGCCTGAGTTTGTTTTCCTGTGCGGTACAATACAGCCATGAAACATGCGTATTCTAAATAATTCTACATTCTGATTGTTCAGAAGGTGGTGCTGATTATTTTTTTTTCCTGTAACGGTTCTAGATCTGGTTCTAACTCATTCATGGTGGCGAGAGCGAAGACACTGGATACCCGTTGATTGTTTTCCTGCAACAGCACAACCCTCTGTGTTTTATTCCACACGTACTGTTAATTCAACTCCAGTCTCATCGAAGTCTATCATGAAGAAATGGTCCCGAGATTCGCTTCCGTAGGAACGTGTAGCGCAGTGAGCAGACGTGAGGTTGTTTAGGTAACGACTTAAAGACTAACAAGCCTAACTGTGATGTAATAACCTCATTACCTCAAAGCGGTGCTTTAATAATCAAAGCCAACAATTAAGGCAACAAAGTGCCATGTTGTTATTATCAGGCAAGACTCCGCAAGAACGGCACAAGACTGACCTATTTATAATATTAATGTTTCATTGGATTTTTTTTCCTCCAGGGTTTACTGTGACTTCATTAACACATAAAGACTCAACATTAAACTTTATGGTAGTGTTTATGTCTTTGAAGTCTGAAACGTCTATTAAAACTTTGCCCTGTTTCTTGTTTATACAGTATACGTATATTTTTTTCCCTTTTTTCAGCCTAAAACAAAAAGTAATTTGCTTGGTAACAACAATGTCCTATAGATCCTGTTGTAATAATGCATCATAAATACGAGTAACATGCTGTGCAGAATTTACAGTATAATTGCTTACAATGTTGTAATGCTTGCAAGATCCGTTATTTCCATATAATGAAGGAGTAAACTACGTACATAAGGCACTATAATGCTACATAAAGCATTATAATGCAACATGTTGTTAGTCTTTCGGCTGCTCCTGTCAAGGGACTGCCACGGCGGACCTCAATCTGCGCAACAACTTGGCACAGGTTTTAGGCTGGATGCCCTTCCTGACATAACCCTCCCATTTGATCTGGGCTCGGGACCAGCACTGCATGTAGTGGGGCTGGGTAGTATGAGACACCATACTGTAATACTACATGAGGCATTATACTGTAACACAACACTATAGTATGACCAGACGTCCTACCACGGTCGTAAAACTGGGAATAAAAACAAATGTCACCATTGGGTTGCTAATGTACTGTATGTATGGATAGATGGATGGATGGATGGATAAGGCACTATAATATCTCATAAAGCATTGCAATACTTTATGTACTATTCTAGTGCATTAAGTCGCATAGCATATACCGTAGTATCATAGTGCCTTAGGTCGAATTATAATGCTTTATGTAGTTTTATAATGCCTTATGTAGTATTACAGCGCATTATTTTGCATTACAGTGTAATGCCTTATATAGTATTATGGTTACTTTATAGTGTCTTATTACGGCACTATAATACATCTTAAGGGCTTATAATGCTAGATAAAACATCATAATGCTGTATATTGCATTATAATGTGTTATCTAGCATTATAATGTCCTATGTAATATTATAATGCTTTATTATAGCAGTTTTATATTGCCTTAAGTTAAATTATAATGCCTTATGTCTTATGTAGTATTATATTGTGTTATGTTGCATTACAGTATAATGACTTCATAGACACTGTACAGTGCTTAACATATTACAATGCAATATAATGCGCTATAATACTACTTAAAGCATTACAATACTGCATAAAGCATTATAATGCTACATAAGGCTCTATAATATCTTATAAGGCATTATAATGCTACATAATTTGTTATACTTTGTTGTTAAGGATTTTTTTTTTTACTTAAGTCCATTGTTCAGATATTTGTTCATGTTAACTCATATAAACATTTTTAAAATATCTGCTATATAAAGCATGGTTTTATGGGCAACATCACTTTAGGCCATTTTTTTAAATCTTGAATTGACATAACGCTGACATAAAGTCGAGCAGTGTTACTGACATGAGGTTGTGTTGTGATTCTTTTCAAGCAGTACTTATTACTGTAATTATTACTGTAAAAGCATAATTATAAGCATAATTACAATTATTATAATATTTTCACATTTTCTCAATAAAGTTCATATTTTCCTTATATGTTTGTGCGCGGTGTCTCTGAATTATAATAAGTGTTTGGAAAGTTGGTCCAATGTTCTAAAATATCATAAGACAATCTTAAAAAAAAAATTATAAATTTTTTACAGTTTATGGAACAATTAAATGTATTTTTTTTAAGTAAATGGTTTATATCAGTGGTATTAATGTTAACATTTACTTTATTTTGCTTTAATTAAACATTTTACACCGCAGCATTCGCTGGTTGATGCTCGCTGCAATACAGTATTGGATAACGGCCAATACTAACGGCTCATTCTTGTACAAGTATAGAGCACACTCTAATAACAATAAACAAAATTACACATAATCTTTGATACAATGATGCTTCCTTTAAGGCAATGTTTGTGGAAGGAGACTCCAGTGTCAGTGCTACAGTATGTACAGTAACAGTAAGGCTTTTTAGAAACTTTTCCAACATCTCCAAGATTGAGGAATCCCAGTCTCTTTGTACCCATAATAACTAATCAGCTTCAGGATGGTTAGGAGTAAATCGGCTTCATCGCTCTATCCTGGTGTTGATTACTTTCCTGTAATAGCATTGCACAGAGTTTAAACAGCTTTGAGCCTTTGTGTTTAAGCTTGAAAGTACTTCAAAAAAGCTGAAAGATCTGCACCCACATATACAGTACACACATACACTCATAATCTTATCCTCATGCTCTTTCCCCCAGAAATCCCCCCCCACCCCCGCCCTTTTATCTGTTCCTCTTCTCAACAGATTGTATTTCTTGTCATCTTTTTTCCATTTCATTTCTGTGGAGCTCTTTTAATATGAATGCACTCAAAAAGTTTACAGTATGTGTATCGGATTTTGCACAAGATTTGCTTGTAAAAGTGACTATTTTCAATTTGGCTCAACTGGATTTAAAAAAGAGAGCGAGAGAGAGAAAGAGAAACAGAGTAATGATGGATCAAAGCCTAAAAAGTGATGTCATGGTTCATAGACCTTACGTTTTCAAGACATGGACTATCAGCACCGGTTCAAAACGAAATAATAATGATAAATTTTTTACGTCTTTTATTTACGCCTCGGTTCCAGCAGTTGTTTGTTATCCAGGAACTCCTAAGAGCAAAGGTATCCGTGAGTTCTGAATTATTCAGCAGTTTCATTCCTGATAGATGAGCCTTTTTATTTTTTGAGAGGTTGGTGAAAGCTTCATACACGGCCTCCCTCGACTGTAAGGCGGCTACAGCAAGTAAGCGGAACAAGATATACAAAAGGCTTGCGTGTGGTCACGCCTCGGTGCTTAAATTCTCCAAATGGGGGGCAGTTGTGTAGTGCAGCTCAGTGTCTGTAAGGTTGCGAAGATTCCAATCCTGCATGCCAAGAACTTCAAATAGTCGCCTCTGTCCTCGGATTTTATTCCGACTTGGTTATATAAGAAACGGCGGATAAAAATGTCAGGCAAATGCAAAGCGAGGAAACGCACGCCTCCGTAAAGTATAAACACTGATTTCTTGGAGAAAAAAAACAAAAAAAACAAAATAAGCTTCCACTGGGAAAAGCTCAAAGATCGATGTGCAGGAGGAATTGATTAAAAAAAATAATCCAGGCACGATTCAATAAACGTGTGGCAGGAAGACGAGTCCTAGTGCAGTTAAGTGAACAAATTATGCATTAGGGAAAAAAAAACTCCAACCCAGAAAAAAAAAAAAAAAAAACATATTTGCATGGTGTTTAGAGATGTCGGTGCTACTTTTCGTTTTTCCTGGAAAACATTAGCTTGTGTCACAGAGGGACCTTGTTATCATGGAAGACGTGTAGAAGTAGTAGAAACTGTGTGAAAACTGGTCTCAGAGTCCCAGAATGCAATGCAGCTCTATATATACAGCATATGGTGCAAGTAATCGGCTAGATAACAATCTAGGAGCACTGTAGTGGTTAACACAGTCGCCTTGCAGCTCCAGGACCAGGGTTCGATTCCCGACTCGGGGTCTGTGTGCATGGAGTTTGCATGTTCTCCTCATGCTTGGTGGGTTTCCTCAAGGTTCTCCGGTTTCCTCCCACAGTCCGAAGACATGCAGATTAGGCGAATTGGCGTGCCCAACTCGTCCATAGTGTGAGTGTGATGCGATTGATTGGCACCTTGTCCAGGGTGTACCCCACCTCATGCCCTAAGGCTCCAGACCCCCTGCGACCCTGAATACAGGATAAAGGGGTATAGACGATGAGTGAGTGAGTAATGATCTCATCAGTTTAAACTTATATATGATTACAAATAGGATCCGATTCGATACAGTTTGTTACATTTGTCGGTAAACTCTCTGTAATTTGTTAACAGTGTACGAAGCAGCGTGGTTTGGTTACGTTAAATGATTAACCTTCGTTCCTGAGCCGTTATCGTTCACACAGAGGGCAAATCCAGCGCTCCAATGCTTGCCTGAGAATGTGAGCTCTGCTTTATCGCTGCAAGGAGCTTTTTCAAATATCCAGTAATCCCTCCGAGTCTCTGTGACGTACACCGGCATTGTCTGAGCGTGAGAAAGATAGCTTGGGAAGCAGCTCCTTATCTCGTCCCGACCGAAACCGAACTCTTCAGCCCCTAATTAGTCCCAAAGGTCATCAGCTGCTCTCGGTGATTAAGCTCGAGAGATGGAAATGAATATTTGGTGATATGTTTAATAAGCTTTTAATGGAGGTGTTTAGGGCTTCATTGGCTGTGACTCGCGGCGCTACGCGGTTATCTACAGCACGTCTCCGTGTCTGTCTTGTACTCCTGCACCTGTGTGTGTGTGTTTTGTGTGTGCTTGTTTTGTTATTCAATGTATATAATGCGTTTTCTTTGTCTATAGCTATCTTTCTACAGACAATATTTCTTCAACCTGATTGAAATCATTCTGACTAGAGATTCCAGTTAAACTGGTTACATGGACGCTGATCTGATAAAGCATTTCTCAAAACATTTAATCAGAATATTTTTTTTAAGTCCAAATGGTTCTGCCCACAGTGAAGAAGATTTCATTTGTCTGAAAGATAACAAAAGAACAAGATTTTTTTTTTTTTTATCTAAACAGTGAGATTCATTTAGGCTTTCTATCTTTCCTGACAAGTCCCGCCTTCTGCATTATGATTGGTTACAAGAATTCTATCTCATCTCTGATTGGTTAGCTTTACTATGTCTGAAATTTGAGCCACAGGGACTGAAAGTCAGAAGTAAAGACTGCTGGGAGAGAGCCGTTTGTTCTGGAGTTCACTGATCAGGAACGGAGGTAAAAGTTTCTTCTAGGAAACTCATCAGACCAATTCGATTTCAATTCAGTTCAATTCAATTTTATTCATATAGCGCTTTAAACAATGGCCATTGTCTCAAAGCAGCTTCACAAAAATTATGGAAGTGTGTATGAGTGAGAAAACATGTGTTTAGATAATAGTGAGATTGTCCCTAATTATCAAGCTGAGGGTGACGGTGGCAAGGAAAAACTCCCTGAGATGGCAATAGGAAGAAACCTTGATAGGAACCAGACTCAACAGGGAACCCATCCTCATTTGGGTGATAACTATATAACGACATCATGTGTGTTAGGCTGCTGGAAGTTCAGTATGACAAACGTTGTCCAAGTTATCACGGAGACCAGTTCAGCACAGCGACGAGTCAGCAGGTGCAGAGGACAGGGGGGGGGGGGGGGGGGGGG
>JAQMYI010000019.1:1764020-1785591 GCA_030014275.1 Clariallabes melas
ATATATATATATATATAGAGAGAGAGAGAGAGAGAGAGAGAGAGAGAGAGAGAGATTTTTTTTCCCTTTATTTGAGTCTCCAATTCAAAATTCAACAGAAATTTGTCTCCAATGAAGTCTTTCCTTTTGCCTCCCCTCTAAAGCTCATCTTCATAGAGGTCCTGGGCTATTATTGATTCTCTTGTATTGATTTCAATATTATGTGCAATTTTACACAAAGACTGTAGATTCATGACACTTTATTTTATTTTTTTGCAAAAGTGAAATATAAATTGTTTAATATAACATGAAAACACCACAAAGGTTAATAAAATGTAAGCATGTCCCCTTTCTCTAAAATCCTCTGACTTGTTCTAGTCTGATTGCCGTTTCCAAATTGTAAATGATTAGATGTGTGGGTGTGAGTGCACCCGTAGTTTGCATGAGGTTAATAAGTAATGACTCATCCAAGCTAAAAGCTCATAGTAGACTAACGCAACATCAAAATCAGAGTGAGATTTTTCATGAAAAAAAAATTGATTCAAGGAGTACTTGCCTGTGGGTTCTTGAAAACTTCATATCTGTATTTTCTTTCTTGGAATACAACTTTGTTCTCGCTGTCTCGCATCCATGCAGAGAGCGGTTCCACCAGGTTCTCGTGGTCCTCAAAGCCACGCTCTGTGGAGGAAACACCGGGGTCACATCAGTTCATTTACTCCTAACTGTGTGTGTCCTTCCATAACAGCTAACAGTTAGCTTGCAAAAACCTACATACAGTATCAATGATCAAAAAAGATTATAGTTGTTCCTGTAGAAACAATAAGACCTTATTACACTGCATGGCCAAAATAAAGGTCACCATTTCAGTAGGGCTAAATTATTGTTCTGCTTCAAGAAAGGAAAACAATTAAGATTTTAAAATCAATGGAATTGGGTTAAGAACTCTGCAACACATTATTAATATTTAATATATTTCGTGGAAGAAATGTACTCAGAAAAAAAGTCATGAATAGACAACACTTAAACACTTAGCAAAAATGCATGGTAAAACCTGACAGTGGAAACCAGAGCTATGATTAATTGTGAAAGTAAGAACATGTCCACATGAAGAGTGTGATGAGAACTGGCCATAAGAAAACCACTTGTTAGTGAGACAAAAAAAAACACTTAGATTTGCTAGGTACAGTGGAACCTCAGAATGTGAGCAACCCAGTTTGCGAGCAAAATTTTAAAATACATTTTGCCTTGTTAAACGAGCGAGTCTTGATTTACGAGTACCAAGTATCATCGAGTATCATGTGGCATGCATGCGCTTTTTGTTTTGACACAAACACAGTGCATGAGCGCACAAACACTAACAGAACTACTTATCTGTCGGGATTTATTTTTTTGTACTTTTTTCAAAGTTAAAGAGCAGGTTAATTCATTTTATTTTTACTTTATATTTTGTATTCATTATTTTTGGATATTTATTTTTTGGGTTGTGGAACGAATAATCTGAGTCTTTTTTTTTAATGGTGGAAATTCCCTTTGATATACAAGTTTTTTGATATACAAACACGCTTCCAGGATGAATTATGCTCGCAATCCAAGGTTCCACTGTATTATACAGATTGGACTTTGGAGCGATGGAAAAAGGTCATGTGACCTGATGAGTCCAGATTGACCCTATTCCATAGTGATGGGCGTGTCAGAGTAAGAAGGGAAGCTCATGAAGCGATGCTCCCATTATGCATAGTGTCCACTGTACAAGCCTCTGGAGACAGTGTTATGATCTGGTGTTGCTTCAGTTGCTCAGGTCTAGACTCATCAAAGTTATGTGGCGATAAAATGAAGTCAGCTGACGACCTGAATGTACTGAATGACCACAATATCACATCTATGGATTTTTTCTTCCCTGATGGCACGCGCCATATTCCAGGATTCAGAGTGGTTCTGGGAGCATGAGGTATCATTTCCACACGTGAACTGTCCTAGCCTTAAACTCGTTGAAAGACATTTGAGATGTGCCAGAGAAGACTTTACAGACTGGTTCAACTTTCTTATCATCAATAAAATATCTTGGCTGGAAATTAATGCTACTCTGGAAATAATGTAAATAAATGATTTGACTTTCTATAAGGTTGTCGAAATGCCGTTAGCAATGCGGCCCTTAATCAAACCTAAAGGCAGTCCAATCAAAATATTTGTGGTAATCAAAATATTTTGGGGCCAGGAAGCGTATCATCTGTTCTGCGTAGCACTGCATACAGACAGGTCCAAAGTACTGTATGAGTCTACTCAATGCAAGGTCAGTCATCCTGCCACATGTGTGCATCTGGAATCTGTTCTGTATCCTAACTTGACTTTAATATTCAGTCCTGAGCTGTAAAAAAACAAAAAACAAAAAACTTTGCAGCATATCATGCATTTGATTTACTGTCTTTCGCTTTAGATATAACCGTCAGAACCTCTCTGTTCACATGCAGGCTACATCGAGGAGGCATGCATCATCCCATGCCCTTCAGACTGCAAGCTCAGCGAGTGGTCCAACTGGTCACGTTGCAGCAAGTCCTGTGGCAGCGGAGTCAAAGTTCGCTCCAAATGGCTTCGGGAGAAACCATACAACGGTGGGAGACCGTGCCCTAAACTCGACCATGTCAATCAGGTAACACGTATAAAATTTGTAATAAATCTAGCATGAGTTAAAAAACATCTAAAATGCAGTGTTTACAACAACTGGGGAACCAGTGGTCCATGAAATATAACTGAGGGAGCGTGAGATTTGATTTGTACAACGCACATAATCAAAGCTAATAGGAGTAATAGAAGTAATCTTGCACCAAGAAGTTTTGGACCCTTTTGAAATGTATTTATAATGTAGAAAACATCATAGCAGTTTTATAAGTTACTTGAAGTTGAAACAGTTCGTATGTGATTCATAGACTTGGATTCAGTGGTTTGTGACACTTTATAATGGATAACAGATTCCACAATATGGCAGATTCCAGATATGGTTCGACATGAGTTTGGGACAGTTTATATAGGACTTGCAGGTGATTACATCATAATCATACACTGCTGTACCAAGTCCTGGCTTTAAGGCATGTGATATCACAGAGTTACTGTAAGTGACCAAGAACTTGAATCTCAGTTCGGGAAAATTTGGGAAATGTGAGACACCCCTGTATTACATTAACACCAAATTCAAGCATATTGCATAAGCACCAAAGTCAACTCGTTTCGGTGGAAAATTTTGAAACAGAAAATCATAGTGAAAGATCTCTTCATGAAATAAAGGCTCTGGATTACTGATCAGAAAGTTGTCAGCTCATGCTGCTGTTGTTTGACCATTGAGCAAGTCCCTCAGCAGTGTCTGGTCCAGGGTACCTTATCTTGGCTGGCTCTGCTCTCTGACCCCTGCTTCATAACAAGCTTGAATAAGAGATGTAAAGAATTTCCCTATGCTATAATATACAGTACTGTGCAAAAGTACCCCCACCCTCCATGGCTGCAAAGGCCCTAAAGATCAAATTCAGCAGCAACCTCATTTCCCCTCTTGTCTGTTCCAGTCACTCAGCATTCAGCATCACCAGTTTACTAATCACCGGCCTGATCATCTGTCATCATCTGAACCTGTTTCTCACTGATTCTTGCCTTAATTTTTATGCTTGAATGATTTATAGGTCACTTTTTTGGTTAACAAAAAAAAAAAAACACTGACTGAAAACGAGAAACAGAAAAGTCCTTCAAGAAGTCTGGAGAACTTTTTCTCAAGACTAAATTAAAATAAAGAATTAAAAAGTCTCTTTGGAGGCAAAATATGAAGAAATAAAGTGTAGTGGTGTCGTGATGTCCGGGTTTGATTCCCGGCCAGGCTCGATTCCCGTCTCTGTGTGCATGGAGTTTGCATGTTCTCCCCGTGCATGGTGGGTTTCCTCCCACAGTCCAAAGACATGTAGGTTAGGTTGATTGGCGTTCCCAAATTGCCCGTGGTTTATGAATGAGTGTGTGTATGTGAGTGTGCCCTGCCATGGATTGGCACCCTGTCCAGCGTGTACCCCGCCTTGTGCCCTAAGCATCCTGTGATAGGCTCCAGGACCCCGCGACCCTGAATACAGGATGAAGCGGTATAGAAGATGAGTGAGTGATGAGTAAAGTGAGGGTCAAGACTTTTGCACAGTACTTTATATATCTGTTTCTGCAATGTTTAAGAAGCCCTGTTAGACGGCTACCAAATACCATAACAGACCAGCATCAACATCTTGGATATGATAGTAATTTTATTTCCATGTGTTTTGTAATGGTTACTGTATACTTCACAATTATTATTATTATTATTGGGTTTCCATCTACTACCTAGAAAAAAGTTTTAGTAGTTTACTTTTATAATTGCTGTTTTTTATTTATTTATTATTATTATTTTTTTTTTACAAATGCTGTTTTTGTTCTATCTCAAGCTTCTAGATCATCAAAGAACATTTTTTTTAAACAAAATGTTTACTTACTGCACAGTTTTATGAGATGGTTCCAATTCTTTTACTAAACAATTATTGATTTTGTATCCAATGATTACAGCTATTCTTTATTTTCATTTATTTATTTACTTATTCATTTATTTATTTAGCAAATGATGTAATAAATCTTCTTGCTTAAGGCATCACAGAATAATTTCACACTGCTTCTTATTTGAGTCCAAAAATTCAGGAGCGCTCAATTCCCCCCCCTAAAAAAAAAAAAAACTGTATATTTTCCTGGATAATAAGAACACTGTGTGTTTTGGAAAACGAGTGGAGGAAACGTGCGGAAACCTGTCAGCATGTTAATTCCTTCTCTATTTTTATATATTCCTGAAATACTTCTCATCAGACCCGAGGCTCCCCGAGGCGATGAGCCGCTCAAGATTTCAGGATGATTTCATTTGCTAAACGAAACATTTCTCTCTCTCTCTCTCTCTCTCTCTCTCTCTCTCTATTTCTGACTCTAAGCAGATGATTGGATCTGTTTTTATTTAAGATGTTTATTTTCCACTTGAAGCCTCATCTGTGGATCTTATTTGCACTTATGATTAACCAGTATTGTATAATTTTTTATATTTTCTATAGATTCTTTGCACCTATCATTAATTTTCTCATGTCTCCTTTTTTTTTTTTTTTTTGATGATGATCTCTCAAATACGCTGCTCGAGCACAGGCGCAGGTAAGCTCGAAAAATCCTTATTCCTTATTCTTTCCCTGCGCACTGAAGCGTGTAACTTTCCTGCTATTAGAGAAAGCAGGTGTTTAAGTGTATTGTGTTACTAGACACAGAAACTCTAATTAGTTTTAAGTCCTTTTATTTGGGATGACTCAGCTGTCGTGATGCTCGTTTGTATGCGTGTGTGTGTGTGTGTGTGTGTGTGTACTGCAGGTGTACGAGGTGGTGCCGTGCGTGAGCGACTGCTCTCAGTACGTGTGGGTGGCCGAGCCATGGAGCACGTGGAAAGTCAGCAACGTGGAGCTGAAGGAGAACTGCGGTGACGGGGTGCAGACCAGGAAGGTCAGGTACGGCTCCTTTAACGTCCTTTTAACCAAATTAGTTTCTTTTCAAAGGCGCAGTAAGTGTTTCTAAACCTGAATCACATGATTTCAAAGAAACGTCTTTAATTTTTAGGTTCAGTTTATTCTTTTTTTTTTCCCCTTCTGGCCCGTAAATAAGCTCCGCCCCCTTTAGTAAGAACAGATCTGCTCAGTTTGTCAGTAATTTTTCAGTCTAAAAAAAATAATCATAGATATATTGTTTGATTTTAAACCCTAGCACATGAACACAAAGCACAAAAATACACACCAAAGCAAAATTTCACGTCGAATTGGAAAACGGTTTTGAGCTGTTTTGACATTTTATCACAACAGCAATAAGCACAAAAATTGATGTACTGTAGCATGCGCAAAGACTCTTTGAATCAATTTTTACATGATTCAATTCAGTTTGAGCATTTATTGGTTTTAAATGTACGTTACACATAAACCTGACTTGACCAACCACGCAGCCAGTTTTTTTTACGATACTGATCTTTCCCTGCTCAAGGGAACGACTTACAAGGATTTTATTGTCCTTTAAAAGAGACAGGGAGACGAGCACTTTCACCGTCTTGTGTTTACGAAGAGGAGTGAGGAGGAGGAGTAATAATTTGATCAGCTGTTCAGTCGGAAACCGCTTGCAGGCAGTGATGATCGTGAAACCCCAGCTGGATGGCGGATTTTAAGCTGATTCTGCAATAATGCACAGCATGTTGTTTTTTGTGGTTTTTTGTTTGCCATCCCTTTGCATATCGGTTTTCTATCCTCATACAGTCCGTTTTTACTATTGCTCTGTTTCTCAAAGGGTGTAAAAGCTTTAAAAAAAATAAGGTGTTAATTACCATTCATTATCATAATCATTCACATTATTTATAAAGTGTTAGATTTGACACCTTTTTGTGGGTTCCAAGAGATTTCATCATTCCAGTTAAAATTTTTTCCTATATTTTAGATGAAAATCTAAAAAAAAAGATTATTTTTTTATGTCACATCCCTAATGAATAAAAGAAATTCATGGATGCAGGGTCGAACATACACTGCTGAATTGTATTTCGTGTTAAAGTGCTCAAAGCGTTTTGTTAGTTTGGGAAGCAACTGAGACTAATGGAAAGGGGCGGGGCTTCTGGGGGGTATCACTTCATATCAGAAAGTCCAGACCGAAGCATTCCAGACTCGTTTGTCATGTTTGACTCGTCTGGTGTTTTTAATGAGAACACCACAACTGGTGTATTCTGAGTGATAACACATTATAGCGTAATCCCATGTTAACATTAACTGACCTGCTTATACTTATAGTATATGTTCAAGTCAAACCGGGACTGATGAAATTTCTGGTGAATGAGGGCGTAAAAGCGATTGACATTTACAGAAGACTTCAAGACTCGCATAACTGTGTTCTATTATTCTGCACAAACCATAGTCCCGGTTTGACTTGAACACCCCTCTTTTAACATCATAGACAGTTAAAGTAAACGCCACTGGACGGCATGTCAGTGTAATATCATGTAGAGATGACAGATAACATCACACAAGCCTGAAATGATCACACAGGAATTAGTAGTTTATATTTCAGGTCTGTGTTTTGTCTGAATTTATGTTTAAGTTCTTTTTTAATTGAAAACTTTTTTCGACTGATAATAATTTTTAAATGTTTGAACGTGGAACTTAATCAATACTCAAATAAGCATTTACATTGGGTTTTGTGTTTGTAATAATAAAATTATTAATAATTATGTAATATACGAGGGGCGTTCAAGTCAAACTGGGACTTTTGATTGTACAGAATAACAGAACACGGTTATGAGAGTAGAAACTCCCTTTATTTCTCTATATAATCTCCTGCTGCACTACTGCACTTATCCCAGTGTTTCACTAGTGCTTGGACACCATCAAGGTTTTGAAAGTTTTCTCAGTACACCAGAGCCATGATCAGACTGCCTGCTTCACGTCTGAAACACTGGCCTCCCAGGAACTCCTTTAATGGCCCAAACATGTGGAAAGGTCTAGGAGCGAGGTCAGGACTGTACGGGGGATGTGCCAATAACTCCCACCCGAGTTCCTGTACTGTGCAAGTGGTGTTGGTTAATGATTGTGTGTACAGTTCCCATGTGTCTCTTCCACACGTTGGTAACAAGCTATCTGTCGATTTTCAAGGATCAGGCGTTCCACTCGCTGAAAGTTCATGGTAACGACTGTAGTGGGCTCATTCACAGATGTACGGCCGTCTTCTTAAAAATCCTTTGCGCCATTCAAAAGTTCCACTGCAGCTAAGAGTCTCATCACCGTACTGTGTTTAAAGTCTTCTGTAAATATCAATCACTTTTACACCTGCGTTCACCAGAAATTTCATCACAATTCCCAGTTTTACTCGAACGCTTTTCGTATTTATAACAGTAAAAAAGTATCTCTTTTTAAATTTCTCTTTGATTCTTTCCATCTATTTGTCCAACCGTGAAACGTTAAATTAAAAACACTCACAGGGAAGAATATAAAGACTAAAATCAAGCATATTTGAACTCGCAGTTGTATTATGCCTGAAGTGGGTGGAAATATTTACTGGAAAAAGTAATAATTCCAGCAAACACATACAGTTTGAAGGGCTAATATTAGCAGATTGAAGTAATGTACAGTAATAAGTCCCTGCTTTTATAAGACATTATATTCTTTTTTCTCACTTATTCTTTTTTTTATTATTATTTATATATAATAATAAAAGAGGTCCTTGACTTACAGGTGCATGCTAAACACCGCCGACGGTCCCACCGACGTGGTGGAGGATTACCTGTGTGACCCCGAGGAGATTCCCGCGGGTACACGTGAGAGCCGACTGCCGTGCCCGGATCGCTGCGTGCTGTCCGAGTGGAGCTCCTGGACCAAATGCCAGCTGGTGAGAGAGGAAAAAACCCTGTGGGAGGAGTCTCGAGGAGATATACTGTACATACAACACCCGTTTCCACTGAAATGAAAGGGGGCCAAAACTTTTGAATGGTAGAAAATATCTATAAACGTGGATGATCGTACATAATTTGTCACATTGCTTAGCATTATGCAGTGATAGTAGAGCATTTAGGTGTAAATAGTAAGCAAGCTCGTTATTTAATGCGTTAATTAAGAGACTTAAACGAGGTCGAGGTCGATTAAAGACTTTGAAAATGTTTGAAACATTGCAACTTGTGCAGGAAATGAAACCTACGTTAAATCTTGGCTTTGTATGAAGTTTTCAGTCTCCCACCTTTTTCCCACACACTTGCCATTTTCTCTGCAGCTTCACGCTGGAGACAGATGTTGCTGCTGTTGTTGTTGCTGTTTCCTTTCCGCGCACATGCTGAGCGTTTTCCTGGCTGCTAAATTAAACCCAATTCACTCCTAATTCATTGAAATTAGTTTCCCTACTCGTTAACGCTTGCTCTGTTGATTAATTGGACCAGTTCATTATTTACTCTCTTTAACAACCCGTTTTTATCCATCCACCTTCTGTGTGCTTTTTATTCTGTCTTTCTGTTTGCGTTTATACATTTCTGTGTTTCTAACCTCCGCACTCAAGGTCAGACTTGCTGCAGATGTAAAATGGCTTTCATATCATATTTATCCATCTGTCTATCTAACTGAGTCTAACCAACTGTCTGTGTGTGTGTGTTTACTTCAAGCTGTGTGTCTGTCTGTCTTTCTGCCTGCAATACATACCTGCCTGTCTGTGTCTGTTCAACTGTGTCTAGCTGTTTTCCTGTCTAACTGTGTCTGCATGTCTGTGTCTGTTCAACTGTGTCTGCATGTCTGTGTCTGTTTACTTGTGTCAATCTGTCTGTCTGTCTGCCTGCCTGCCTGACTGTCTGTCTACCTGCAGTATATTCCTTTCAGTCTGCCTGTATGACTGTCTGTGTGTTTGTCTTTCTGTGCCTAGCTGTCTGTCTGTGTCTGCTTACCGTTGTCGAGCTGTCTTTCTGTGAGCATCGGTTTAAATTTGTCTGTCTGTCTGTCTGTCTGTTTGTCTGTGTCTGGTTGACTGTGTCTTGCTGTCTGCCTGCTTGTCTGTCTGTTTGTATGTCTGTTTAAATGTGCCTGCCTGTCTGTCTGTGTTTGTTTAATTGTGTCAAGCTGTCTTTCTGTGAGCATCGGTTTAACTGTGTCTGTCTGTCGGTCGGTCGGTCGGTCGGTCTGTCTGTCTGTCTGTCTGTCTGTCTGTCTGTCTGTCTGTCTGTCGGTCTGTCTGACTGTCTGCCAAGAGTACTTCCCTTGCTGTCTGTGTCTGTTTAACTTTCTTTAGCTGTTTGTAGCAAATCTGACCTGTGTCTAGACATACAGACTTTGCCTTTATGTCTGTCTGTTTGTCTGTTTAAATGCCTCTGTCTGTCTGTCTGCCTAGCTGTCTGACTTTGCCTTTACCTGTATGTCTGTTTCTCTGTCTATTTGTCTTTGACTGTTTCAGTGTGTCTAGATTTCTGTCTGTCTGTCTGTCTGTGTCTGTTTAAATGTGTCTGTCTGTCTGCCTACCTTTTAATCAGTGTCTAACTGTGTCTAGCTGTCTATCTGTGTCTGTTTAACTGTGCCTGTCTCTATCTGTTTGTCTGTCTGCGTCCAGGAACTACAGTATCTTTCAGTCTCTGTCTGTTTTTTTTTTAAACTGAATTTAGCAGTCTGCATGTCTGTATTTATATATATATATATATATATATCGCTTCGCCTCGCTTCTTCTGTAGCTCCCTGTTTGATTAACCTACTCTGCTTGTCTGTGTGTGTGTCAGTCTGTCTGCCTCTTAGTCTCTTTTTTTGTGTCCATCTCTCTCTTTCTGTCTGTCTTTGTATACTTGTGTCTATCCTTGTCACTTTATCGCAATCTGTCCATCTGTTAGACTGTCTGCTTCTGTGTGTGTGTCTGTGTGTGTGTGTACAGTATTTATCCACTTATCCCTTCATCCACCTTACAAATGAACTTTTTATCCGCCTGTCTGTCTTTATTTATGTATTTCCCCACCCATCATTTCATCTAACCCATCCATCCACCTGTCTGTCTGTCTGTCTGTCTGTCTGTCTGTCTGTCTGTCTGTCTGTCTGTCTGTCTGCCCTCAAGCAGTTCTACAGTAGATCTGCTGTTCTTGAGCAGCAGTGAGTTGTCCAGGAAAGCATCATTAAACTTCGATCCAGCTCTCTTGTCTCATAATCACGCTGCAGTGAACGTCTCTGAATGAACAGCAATTAATCATTTCTCACCAAATTACCAAATCACAGCACAAAAAGTGAAACTTGTTTACAGAAACAAACACACATGCACACACACACTCTCTCTGTGACTAAAGAGAACTCGTAATTACATTTATGCCTTTATGCAAATGAAGCTATGTAAATAGGAACAACTAATTAGTGGTTTCTTTTTTTCCCTTTTTTTTTTTTTTTTTTGGTCGTCACTAATTTCCAGCTCAGTGTTCATCCTTTTGCCTCAGGACCGTTCTGACTCCAGTCTCCTCTTTCTTCTTCTTCTCCTGCTCCTTTTTCCCTGCCGGCCATGACAAGTTGTTAATCACAGTCTATTCAGCTCGGCATCACAGCTTTTAGTGTGGAGTCATGCCCCGCATGTGTTATTCATGACGCCGGGGCAGTTATCCCAGCGCTCTCACACTCTCTTTTAAACCTTTAAAAGGAAAAAAAAAAGGGGGGGGGGAAAGCAGCAAACACTCTCTTACGCTGCCTCATGCTGCTGTGTGGTTTTTCTCTCTCTCTCTCTCTTTTTCTCTCTTTCAGTATTCTGGGTTATGATGTCAGGGAGATCTTATTATTTTGTTGACTCCAGTTATGATTGTCATCCATTGAGGTTTTGAAAACATCAAAATGACTTAAACTTTTACGATTAAATCGAGCTCGGCTTTGTGTTGGTCTTCCTTATGATTGGCCATCTGCTGTGTTCTGTGTACACTTGGCTTTGAGTTTAATAATGAACTCTAGTTCTAGTGTGTGTGTGTGTGTGTGTGTGTGTTAAAGCCTTGTAGTGGCCATGGGGATCGACAGAGAACAGCTTACGCACTTCGCATGCCCAAGGAAGGCGAAGAGTGTCCCAAAAGCATGGAGGCGGAGCCATGTGTGTTCAACAGGAACTGCTTCCATTACAGCTACAACATCACAGGTATCGTCCTCGATTCTGATTGGTCAGAAGGTGCCGATCCCTTTCCTTAAAAGCAGACAGTGGTGCAGCTCTATGCTGTAGCTCTCATAGTTTTTTTCAGTATGCGAGGGGTGTTCAAGTCAAACTGGGCCTTGTCGTAAAATTTCTGGTGAATGGAGGCATAAAAGCGATTGATATTTACAGAAGATGGCAAACGCGGTACGGTGATGAGACTCTTCGATGCAGTAAAGCATTACAATGGTGCAAACATTTTAAACAAGTCATGAATGATGCTCCTACAGTAGTTGAGTTGGCTCGGAGCCCGCTGCAGTCATTCCCATCTGATGCATTGAAATTCACGGGATAATTGTTGGCAACTTGCGGAAGAGACGCATCTGACCACTAACACCACTTGCACATTACAGAAATCGCTCTAAGCCATTTCCACATGTTTGGGCCATCCAAGGAGTTCCTGGGAGGCCAGCGTTTCAGACCTGAAGCAGCCTCCAGCGTACCTAGAAATCTTTCTACTTTGATGGTTTCCAAGCACTAGTTAAACACTGGGATAAGTGCATAAGTGTGGCAGGGGATTATATGCAAGAAATACAGCTAGTTTTTACTGTGTGCTTTTGTTCTGCACAATCAAATGTCCCAGTTTGACTTGAACGCCCCAGTATTATTTTCGCTTGTTCTAATTCTACGTTCGCGTTTCTATGGTTGCGGCTCATTCAGAGGGACTTGCCTGGCCTGTCGCACAATAAGTCTAATAATAAACGTTGGGGTTATTTAACAAAGAAAGACGTATAATTGTTGATATGGTGACAGAGTCTCCATCCTTTGAGAATTCCTTTGAAGATCAACAGGAAATGTTTTATGAGCTTTATGCCTGAGATTGTTGCTAGAAAACCTTTCCGTGCCCCGTGGAGGTATACAGACCAATGAATCACATTCGACTCAGGCCAGAGTGATCACTTTTTGTTTGGAAATGAAGTAATTAAAAAATAATTATTCAACAATATATATATATTTTTTTTCAAATGTTTCATTATGTAATTAATATTTAATGAAAGTAAACATTATGTGTCCATAGCCGGGATAAAAAAATAAAAAAACTCAATGAAATTTGCCTAAGTGGGAGGGCCATATTCACTTTCTCACCTGTCAATCATAGTGTCTCTAGCCAATCATGTGTATCTGTGAGTCCAAATATGCAAAAGAGGGCGGATAGTGCTTTTCTCAAAGTGTTATACACTGCATGAAGCAGCATGAGTCTTATAGGAAACATGTGGTAGACTTCAACATCTCCAAGTAGCAGCTTTGATATAATTGGAGAGATGTGACATAGCAGGTGGGCGGGATCTAGCAGGTGACCAATAATTCCTGGAAGACTTTTATATACAAATTGCTGATAATTGGTGTAAATATAATGCAAATGATATTTTGTACAGGAACCGTGCAGTCTTATTAACACTGCTGTTTTTAATCATATTTTTGTGACCAATCTCTGTGTGTTTGTGTGTGTGCATGACATTCAGATTGGAGCACGTGTCAGTTAAGTGCCAGCGCTGTGTGTGGAAGAGGGCTGAAGACACGCATGCTGGACTGTGTGAGAAGTGACGGCAAATCAGTTGACCTCAGATTCTGCCAGGAGGTTTGTTTTCACGGAGTATCAGATGCGCAGCATGATTTGTAGCGTTAGAAACTTTTTTAGAGGAATATCTTTTAGTGACTGACAAATGTTTCAGACTTTGTGCTTGGTAGTGTTTCCTATAAAGGTTAGATGTGTATGCCATATGTGATAGGGATCGCTTTTAATGACTTCTCATGCTTTAGACTTTGTGTTTGCATTAGGACTTAGCATTGTTTCTGATTTCACCGTTTCCTTTTTCAGAGGCTTTGAGTTTTAAATTTACATTACGGTATTTGGTACGCTATTTGAGGGTTAAGGGCCTTTTTTGTGGGTTAAGGGCCTTGCTCAAGGACCCAACAATGGCAATAATGGTTCAACACCTTAATCACTGAGCTACACCTGCTCCAGGTTTTTTAACACAAAGCCACAGTAAAGTTACACAACTAATCATGATAAAAACACACAAAAAAAAAAAACAGGAGAAATGAAAACCATGGAAACAGAAACATCATCACAATAAAAAAAAAGATCAGACACTAAAGCGAGCACAAAGTCCAAAACATTTGTCAGTCACTAAAAGATATTGTAACCGAAACAATATGATCTATGAATGCATTTATTATACACTATGTACAATAAGAATGTGTTTATAAGGCATTATACACAACGTTGTAATTATTTATGAAGAGATATTCCAGTTTATAGCAATGCATTTATAAAAGATTACAAATCATGCTCATGACACTACTTAAAGTCTGCTCAGTACAGTATGTTGCACTGTCATTTTTTGATTCCGTGTAATTCACTGGCATGCTTTTACAAAGGTGTGTTATGAACACTGTTTGTAATGCACCATGTTTACACCCCATAATGCATCATAAACATAACTACAATATATAGTAACACATACATTACTATATATTGACTTAGCTACCACTTCTTATCTCAGTCTGTTTCTCTGCAATGATAAAACTGGCAGCATGCAGGATGTACTGCTCACTAATACATTCAGTAAGTCCTATTTGTCCACCACTGATCAATCTACATACACTCTACAAGCCTATGAAGGACAACAGGCTCCTCAATCTCCCACAATGGCCTTTTGCAACAGGAAACCCAATGTACAAATGATGTATCCTTGAAAACACTGCTCAGTGTAAAGATTTTTTGTTTTTTTTCAAGAAGGAATGAGCTCTTGGATTGGATTTTCAGACCCCACTTGGTTAAATCAGTGTAAAGGAAGATCATTCACAGTCACTATAATTAGACCCTGTGAGTTTTGTTTGACGGAGTGTTAACCTTGTTCAGCAGTTACAACAAAGATCAATGTGCAGAAAAAGAGGGCCTTCAGTCTTATGTCTGCTCAGTAATGCTTTCCGTGGCTAATGACCTATGAACACATGCACAACTTTACAATAGATTCATGAATCAAATTCATTGTTATAATGTTTTATAGTTTTTAACTATGGAAAATACATTGTACCTATACAGTATTTATAATGCATTCATAAATTATTGTTAATAGAATTAATTGGTGTTCATTACAGCTATAATCATTAATCACGTTCTATTCTAAAAGCTTGTAATTAGATTGGTCATGTCTATAAGACGTAATGACATTATCTATTTATACATGCATTTAATGTTTTAATAAGAAACCTTAATTAAATTTATCACTTGTTTTTCAGGTATATATACAGTATATATTGTGGATTTAGAGCATTAGAGTTATGAAAGTTAAGTTAAAAGTCTAAAAGTTTAGAGAGTTAAAGATTAGTAGTGTCCTGAAATGTTCTACTGCAAAATTTTGCATTGTAAGAATTTCAAATGTTTAAAGTTGTTAAGATTTGTATTTCATGTAAAGTTGTATGGTTTTGTAGTAAATTAATAAAAAAAAAGAAGTAGTGTATTGTAGTTTTTGAGGTATAAAAGGTTTTAAGTATAAAAATGAATAGTATGATGTAAAGTTGCAGTGTTTTGTATTATGCTGTAAAGTTTTATAGTGCAAAACCTGAAACTTTACAAAATACTACCAAACTTTACAACATACTGTACACTCAAAAGAACATACTGCAAAAATGCAAGTATGCAAAAATTTTAAAGTAAGTTTAAAAATGTGTGTTTTAGGTAGGCATAGTTTCATAGTAAACTATTTAAGGATACATGTTTATAAATATAGTGTAAAGTTGTAATATTATGTTATATGTTGTAAAGCTTTATATAATAAAATCTGAAACCTTTACAAAATACTACATAACATTACAACATGTGTGTGTGTGTGTGTGTGTGTTTGTGTTTGTGTTTGCTAGCTGGGTTTGGAGAGAACCTGGCAGATGAACGCTTCCTGTATGGTGGAGTGCCCAGTAAACTGCCAGCTCTCAGAATGGTCAGTGTGGACAGAGTGCTCTCAGACCTGTGGCCTGGATGGTGAGGGCAAAAAATTGTTAAACTTTCATATATGACAGTTGTTTGTCTGCAATACTGAATATATTGTTATTAATATACTACAATATGGATAATAGGGATTCTGGAAAAGTCCTACAAATTTGGCATGTTAGACATTACAGTTCATCAACTAAAAGTGAAGTGCCAATACTTTTGAAACCTCATACTCCACTGTCTAGTAATTTTACTTAGGTTTGAACGTAAAAACAAAGCTCAAACTCAATGTTTTGTCATCCAGCAATCCATTTTTGCAATATTTCATACCCACACACACTCACACACACATCCATTCAACTATTTATTCATTCAACTATCCATCCATTTATTCATCCATCCATCCATCCATCCATCCATCTATTTGTTCATTCACCCATCCATCTATGCATTCATTCTTTCATCCACGTTTCCAAACCTTTCATCCACCCAATTCAACAAATAATACATCTATCCATCCATTCATCCAACCATCATCCATCCACATTCGCATCTATTAGAATCACTAACCTTTCAGTCAAACTAACTCATGTACCTATTCATATATTTGTGTCCATTCATCTATCCATTCATTCATCCACCCATCTATTTAACCATCTATTCATTAATGTGTCCATTTATCCATTATGCCACTCATCCATCTATTGTCCCGAATGCACACACACTCATTCATCAATACTTCTATTTACCCATAGAACATGTAGTATGCTACCTGTATAATGTTAATAGATCTAGAGATGGATGGATGGATGGATGGGTGGATGGATGTCTCTCTGTTTAAAGAGGATGAGATGGAGCTGTCTGTCCATCTATGTGATTAGATCTCCAAACCGAATAAAACCTCATATTTAAAAGAGTGTCACATGGCCATCAGGGATCTTCAGAGAGGAGGGGATATACAGAGTGTGTGTGTGTTTTTAAGGAGGTGTGTTAATCCTGTGTGGCCCAAGCACCAGGAAGCGGGATGAATATAAATGCAGTGAGTCAGAGACGGAGAGTGACAGCTCGCAGCAAGACTGGAAGACACAGGAGCAGATAAAGAGACAGAGTGAGACAGAGAATGTGGCAGGATCTATTGTGCAGAGTGTAGACAGTACATTATCTCCCCCAGCCTGCTCTGTGATGGAGGCTGGAGAAATCTGTTTATCCCAAAATCTCTGAGTCCATTACAAAGATCTGTTTTATTTCATGGTTTGATAAATTAATGGAAGTTTACCAAATAACTATACACAAGGCATAAACCAGATTGTTCTCATGCTAAAAAAAAAATACTGTGGAAAAAATTAAGCAACTGTGAGTCAGCAGGATGTTCAGCTGGGTTTTAGTTCCATGAGAGCTGCTTAAAAGCTAAACTGAATTTGTCCCTTTCTTAATAATGCATACCCGAATAATGATTATAAACCGGATGTTGTATATGAATTATTGATAGGTGATTAAATTAAAACTGTTTTTATTAAAGTATTCAGACTTTTAGTCTCAGGTGTACAGTAGTGATTGATATAAACAAATTTAGGTCTACAAGCATCCATCTGTTCATCCATCCATTAATACATCTAATAATCCACCACTCCATTCATATATCATCACTGGGGTTTAATATCCATCCATTCATTCATCTACTTTTGCAACCTCTCATTCGTCCATCTCAATCACCCACATGATCACTCATTTATCTATCCAGCCAGCCCTCCATTCATCCACTAACACATCCATCCATCCATCCATCCATCCATCCATCCAGGCATCCATCCATTCACCGATTCATCAAAACTGCTGTCATCCATCCAGCCATCCATTCATCTACCCAGCCACCCAGGCAGTCAGCTTTTGGTTCTATATTGGTATCTATTCACCCATCTATTTAGCTATGCTGGTAACGAACTATCCATCCCTCCATCTATTTATCTATCCACTCATCCAATAACCTATACATTCATACCTCCAGCCTTCCATTCACACACTAAGGCATTTCTTCTACCAACCTATATATTCATCCAACCAACCATCCATCTGTCCATCCATTCATTCACCAACCATACAAGCAGCTATCAATTTATCCAATCATCTATACAGAAAATCCATCCATCTGTCCACTTTTACAAACCATCCATCCCAACTCCTTTACCCAGACACATGCTGTATCCATTCATCCACCCATTCATCCAACTATTCATCTGTTCGATCATCCAAATAGCCATGATCCATCCAGCCATCTTTTCACCTGTGCAACCAAACAGCCATCCATCCATCCATTCATCCATCCCTCCACCTATTCATCCAATCGTCCACCTACGTATTTATTCACCTGTCTCGCAAATCAACTACTTATCCATCCATCCATCCATGCATCCATACATCCATCCTTTTATTCACCCACTAACAAAATCTCTCATTCATCCACCACTCAATTCACCTATCCATAAAACCAGCTATCCATCCAACCATCTATTAATCCAAACATCCAACCATCCATCCACTTTTTCAAACCATTCATCCACCCATCCATCCACCTATCCATTTATTCACTCATCTACTTATCTATTACCCATCCACCTATCTATTCACCTGTGAAGCCAACCAGCTATTCATCCGTTCTTCCATCCATCCACCTATCCATTTACCTATTCATCCATTCATCCACCCATTGATTTACCTGTCCCACAAATCAACAATCCATCCATCCATCCATCCATCCATTTATTCACCCACTAACACATCTCTCTAACCAACCCATTTAACCATAGATATACAGTCCATTCATCTGTCCAGCCAACCAAATATCCATCCATACATCTATCCATCCATCCATTCATCCACCCATCCTCCCTTCACCACATTCATTCATCTATCCAGCTAATCAACTACCCATGCACCCAACCATCCTCACTCATCCTTCCATCCATCTTTCCATCCTGCTGTACCACATGGTTTATGCATGTATCAATGTTACCCGATATAGAGTTGTGATATTCAGAGCAGAAGTGGAGCTGCACTGTGCAGGGAAGTTGTTGCTGCAGGTTCCTCGTCTAGGCCCGAAGGGACTCAGTGTCTTTTTCTCCACCTCCTGATTTGCATTTCAGTCAGAATACAATGTAGCCAATGCAGTACAGATCAGGGGGTAAATCAGAGACCATGTGCTCATAAATCAGTCCACCTGTCTAGCATAACACATCATAAACATGATCTGTGAAGCCGAACAGATGTCAAATAAACTCTCTACTTTTATCTTGTCTTTCTTACTTTCTTTAATTATGTATGGAGCTGACACATTTTAGCTGTAAGACACACCATCTCATCATCCAGCCTGTTTCTGAGGTCCCTGTTCTCTCTCTCCTTCTCTCTCTCTCAAACACACACACACACACACACACATACCGACACAGACACCTAAAACTGAATCTTGATGTGGCAAGGGTATAAAAATAAAGAATGACACTCTCAAGCATTTCAGACTTCTTTTAATCTTTAATCCATTCTGAATTTTTTAATATAAATTTCAATATTGTCCCCTGCATTGTTTCAAAGACATCTAGCTGGTAATATTTGACAGATTAGCGATTTGAGCTGAGTATTTCAGCTTTACATTTAATAAAAACATGAAAGTAATATTTGATTTAAAAAAAACAAAAAAAAACATATGCTCTTTTTTATTAAGAGATTAGTGTAACTTGTAGGACTTGTAATGTTACCAGAGGCCACGCCCCTTACATCAAGCATTTATAACAACATAAACATTAATTCAACCAGTTGACGTGTAGCACGGATGGTGTGATTAGTGTGACCACAAAGTATCTGAGTCTAACTGTGTGTGTGTGTATATGATGCTTCAGGGAGGATGCTGCGCAGCAGGACAGTGGTCCAGGCGTCTCAGGGTGATGGCAGGCCGTGTCCCTATCTGATTGAGCAGTGGAAGCCGTGTCCGGTTCGCCCCTGCTATCACTGGCACTACAGCGCCTGGTCCGAGTGCCGTGTCGAGGTACACACTCTCACACTCTCACACTCGGACACACACATGTTCACCTACGGCACACATGAGGTTGTGCGTGTGTTAGGATCCGAAGTATGCACACTGATATTCTGACCTGATTATTAAGCATTTCTAGGACACACTGTTTGTGGGCGGAGTTTAATCAAAGAAGATGTGTCTTGTGTGTTTATGTAATTATGAAAATTTCTCTTGCATTTTAATTTTACAAGAAAACAATCAAATATTAAATAGATACAGTTCCTACACTAGGTGCGTAAGTATTCGCCCCATTTCACGTTTCGACCTCTTAGTCTAATCCTTTTTCATTTAATTGATGATGTCGTCTCGTCACAGTGTGCTCTGCAGTTTTTTTTTTTTTACGTCATCCTGCACAAATTCAACATTTGTGATGTTTTTAATAACCAATCCCGACCAGACCTTCCCCCCGCCCCCCAATCTTGCTCTTCGTGATGCTGTTTGTCCTTCATGAACAGATGAATTTATCCCTGGCTCACGTGGCACTTTAATTACACACAGCTTGACTCCATTTGACTAATTGTGTCACTTCTGATGCCTAATTTAGAAGTTTCACAACAACAGGAGTTAGTCCTACTTAGTTTTTCGGTTTTTGTTTGTTAGTAATTTTGCAAATGGTCTGTTTTTTTGTTTTTTTTAGGAGATTCATGACATATAATCCCAATTAAGTCCATTTCAGTGCTAACACCACAAAAAGCAGAAAGGTTAAGGGGGTGAATACTTGTGCAACTCCCTGCAGATATGACATTGTAACATAATTAATCTGCAAAGCTTAAAAAGTTGCTTTGCCCTGAAATTTATAAAACTCTGGGGTTTTTGTAAATTAACTACTGAATTACTGTCTCTGTCTCTCTGTATGTCTGTATGTCTGTATGTCTGTCCGTCTGTCTTACACTCTCAGTCTCTCTCTGTTTGTCTTTTTGTCTGTCTTTCTCTCTATCTCTGTCCCTCTGTATCTCTATCTCACTCTCTGTTTGTCTATCTGTCTGTCTGGTGGTCTGTCTGTCTCACTGTCTCTCACTATTCATCCGTCTGTGTCTGTATTTCTATATCACGTTCTGTCTTACTCTTGCTCATTCTCTGTCCGTCTGTCCCTCATTCATTCTTTATCTGTCTGAGTTCCCCCGTCTCGCACACTGTCTCTCGCATTCTCTATGTCTTTCTATGTCTCCCCTCTTTCTTGCCGTCTCTACTTTCCTTCTGTCTCTCTTTCTCTCTCTCTGTTGAACATCTGCATATTGTTGAAAAACGTCCCGATGATAAATTCTCCGTTTCCCGTGCTGATGGTGCACGGCTCTGACAAAGCTCTCAGCTTATTTTGAAGTCTCGGAGGCATGGGGGAGCTAAAGAAAAATGAGGGAAAAAAAATAAACTGAAAGCTGAACTGCTTGACTCTGACAGACCGGCGCGCTCGTACAGAGGCCAAATTCAGAGATTTTTCATTTCTCTCTGTTAATGAATCTGTTTCCTGTCTGATCTTTTGCCTTCCTGTCTGTACGATGTGCAGCTCCTGTACTTCTGCTCTTACTGTGTGTGTGTGTGTGTGTGTGTGTGTGTGTGTGTGTGTGTGTGTGTGTGTGTGTGTGTGTGTTGTTAAAGGTATTTTTACACTTGTAATGATCGTATAAGCCATTAGAAGTTCCTTCATTCAATCACACACTATAAGTATATATTTGCGTTACATTTTTTTTGGCCCTGCAATCAACTCTGTCTCTCAGCCCTGACTCGTTTCCTAAAAAAGTAAATAAAATTTAATCATTGCTGTAATTCACCCGTCAGAAATAAAAGGGCTAAATAATGCAAATACCCCTTTGTAAACTGGTGTGTGTGTGTGTGTGTGTGTGTGTGTGTGTGTGTGTGTGTGTGTGTGTGTGTGTGTGTGTGTGTGT
>JAQMYI010000019.1:1828946-1841892 GCA_030014275.1 Clariallabes melas
ACCGCTCTTTTTTCGCACGCGGCTCTCGGGGCGGTCTCCTGCTCGCTCAGTGTGATCTCGCTGCTAAAGCGCTGCCGTAACCAATCAAATATCAGACTGCCGCCCAAATACCAGCATAACCAATCAGAAAGAATGAAAGTAGTTGAATTTTTAAAAATGCATTTTTAGAGCCAATCGATCGTCAGTTTCACTCTCGATCGTCGCTGATGGGTTCAAGTAATCGATTAATCGAGTACTCGTGCACATCCATAGTTGTTACAGGGTAATACTTCTTCCCAAGGCAGAAGCACGCACACACCCAATACTCTACAGACATCCTGGAAAAACACAAATCAGGTACTCCACAGTATTCCCCAACAACTCAAAAACAGCCCGGAGGTGAGATTCGAACCCGCAACCCAGGAGGTGTGAGGAAACAATACTACCCGCTAAGCCTCCGTGCCGCCATAACGTTGACCTCATGAGGAAAAATTACTTGTGATATCACAGTAACAGCACAGTTACTGGAGTTCCACAGTGTCTGGTGAGAAAATTACTGCTTATAGCTTTATAAAACTTAAGCAAGAACAGGAATAACCTTAAACGTGAGAGAACACAGAAGGGAGAAGACAAAGTGGTGCTACCTGAGATGCTAAAAGGTATTGATTAACACATTTTCAAGATGATTTTCATATCAGTGCAGAGAGTGAAGTGTGAGCATTTCTCACTTCTTCCACCTAGCAAGCAAAAAATTTTTGTTTTTTTGCTACTTCTATTTTTGAAGTGTTCTCAATTTGAAATTCTAGTCAAAAATAATCTATCGTCTAGAAATAATGAAAATAAAATGTACCAAAGTGATTGTTAAAATATGTTTATTGCAGTAGGTAGAAATAATGAAAAATTAAAGTGAATTTGGTTTGACCTACAATTCCTAAAGTAAAAAAAAGGTTTTCTTTTTTTTCCTCTTTTGTCAGTTTTGTTCAAACTTGAATTTGCCTCAAACACAACTGGCTCGTTTTTTTCTAGGACTGGATCGCTGCAGGGCGGCATTTTTATTATTATTTTTTTTTTAATAAATAAATAAAAATAAATCACAACCTCTACAGGAAACTTCAATGCAATTATTTTGATAGAAAAACAAACACTGGTAATAAAATTGGATTTAAATTAGAAACAGACTTTTATTAACTAAATTATTTCGTGTTTAATAGGAAACGTCCACGAGTCATTTTAATTTGCCCCGTCAGATGGCGGGAGAATATTTTGCAGTGTTTATCTGAAGTGGTGCTGAAGCAGATCCTGTATGGTTCTAAAGGGGTCCAGTACGTCCGGAGATGAGCACACAGCTCCATGGCTCAGCTTCAGCCGATGACGGCCTTCGAGCGACTGTTGCTTCCACACAAGTTTCCACGATTCCAGCATGAAGCAGACGGACGCTTGTTCATGGTTTCTGTACAGGACAAACGCACAATGCGACAGAAGACAACAGAACTGATCTGAGCTTTGACTCAAGACTGGGTTTTATCTTCAGGAGATTAAAAAACACACGCAAACACACGTGTCAAACTCAAACAACTATCCTGATTCCAGCTCATCACGTTACCTTAAAGAGAATCACAAACATGATCTAAAGCAGCGCTGGGTAAAGAAACCTGTTAGTGTGTGTTGCAGAGTCACAGGACAACAAAGCACTTGTGCTGCACTGTTCGAGGAAATATACTTAAACTGGTTCGTTATAACAGAGTGCTTTTTCACATTTGCGGTGTTCAGTTCTGTATAACCAGAACCCTGGTCCGTTCATCTTGACGTGAGGAGGTAGACGTGGCACCACGAAGGCGTGTACGAACCGGACCCTGGTGTGGATGTTTTTGCTCAGGCTCGAGGACTGGAACGCTGCAGGAACTACATCTTGTCTGAGGGCACCAGGTTACCTGTCGTGTCCAGCTGCATGCATTTACACGTGCACGCTGAGACCGGACACTCGCTGTGGTCTCTGCAGGACAGACGAGACACATTATAGTCAAAACAGTCTGACGAAATGAAGAGCTGATCTTTAATTCAACATGGACTTGATTGCAGATTGTGGTTCAATCTTTTAAATCCTAAATAAATTAGCTACAATGATTTATAGCAGAAATAAAATGTAATGTGTGCAAGGAATAAAACTCCAGCTTCACAAAAGTGATAATTTTCCTAGAACTTCATAAAAGGTTTTAGGAATTTTCCTAGAAGCAGTTTGCAAACATTAACCATTTTTTATTTAATAATGAACAAACATTACTAGAGTTCTACGAGGGGTGTTCAAGTCAAACTAGGACTGGGAGAGGAAAAAAAGAGAAATTTCTTGTGAATGTAGCAGTAAAACATCTGAATGGTCCTAGTCCCGGTTTGACGTATTTAACATCACGGATAACGTAACTGCACTGACCTGAACCAGCCGAGCATGTGACCAGCGTGGCCGCCGTGACGACAGTTGTGGCACCAAGTGAACCAGTTGTTGAACTGAGCGAGCTTCTTATCTCTTGGCAGGTCGACTTTCTCGTCTGACTTTCCCGTACCTGATGAAAGTCACAAAGCTTACACTGAGAGCCGGTCGTGCTAGTGCTAGCATATTTTTTTTTTATATATCAGCCATGATGCAGCTTGAATACCTGTGCAGGAGGACATCGGCGTTCCCATGTTCATGAGGCAGAGGGCGCAGCGCGGCAGCGGTTTTCGGCAGCCCGGACAGCTGGTGACCTTTGACTTGGTGGGCGAGCCGCTGACCCCGTACTGGCTGAACCCGCGGCCCTGGTGCGGCATGGCAGAGCAGCTGAACGAGATGGACTTCCCGCAGAAGTTACAGCTTACAAACACCTGCACAAGGAAAGGGGGGTAAAAGGAAAAAAAAAAAAGCAGGGCAAATTTTAGGACCACTTGAATGAAATGGACAAAAAAGTTAAATGAGAGAAAATCCGCGTCCTTGCCTGAGCGAGAGGCTTAGAGCTGGGGTCGAGTTTGCTCCTGTGGATGTCAAACTCGGCCCGTTTGTGCCAGAACCTCCAGGCGTCCAGCAGGTTGCGGTAGTTCTCGATCCAGCACTGTACACGAGCGTCCTTCACTACTTCAGCGCTCGAGCCCTGACCCACACACACACACACACACACACACAGACACTACGTTCAGTACAGACAAGCTCGTCAGATTTCTTTTTTTTTTTTTTAACATTTTTGTAAGGTCTGATAATATAAAGTTACAGGTCTGATGTTAAAGACGACAGGTCTGGTGATACGGGTGACGTGCGTGTTAAAGCCGGTCGTACCCTGAGCATGCAGAAACTGGCGGTCTGCACGTCTCCCGTGCGATCCACGTAGCTCTCCATCAGATCCACGCCATCCTTCGTCAGGCCCGTCAGAAGGATGCCCTCCAGATTCCCCGCCTCCTTCATCTCATTGGTCAGCTTATCGATGTACCGGGACAGCTGAGGCCGGACAGTAAACAATTCATTAAACACCAATACAGATGAGTGAATGAACAGATAAATAAATAATCTAACAGGAAAGAAAGCATATTAAAAGTTAAGCATGTTGATTTCAGTAAGTGAAAAAATATATATTTTAAATATATATATATTTAAAAACCTATTTAAAAGAACTAACTAATATTTAACTAACTGACTAGTGAGGACAGGGATCACAAGGGGCCACCCGATACGATATTATAATGGTTCCTTGGTGCAGATTTGATTTGTATTACGATTCTGTCAGTGTCACTATTTTACAAATTCCCCATTTAATATGATTTTTATAGTATAATTTTTATTATGGATATTTATTATTATTATTTTGAGAAAGCTTAGCAAATAATTTGCTACTACAACACGAGAGACTGTGCTGCCTGATAATATGTGATTAGGTTAGCGCCATCTGTAAGATTATAGAGGAACTGCAACATTTCACTTTCCGGTTATTCCAAAGCCTACGTTCAACTAATCAAACAAGCGATATGATTAATTAATTACGTTTTTCCAACATCCCTAACACACAAACTGAAGGGAAGAACTATTAAAAAGTATAATAAACAAAAAACAAACAAATATATTGTTACCTGATTGTCATTGAGGAACATACAGGCGAAGGCGACTCGGTCTCTCACAGCCACACGACTCTCGTTCTGTTACACACACAGACAAATCCTGACTTTAAAACTTTTGTTCACTCTACATTACATGCTGTATTATTACATCTCATCTACATTATTACGTCTCGTCACACACACACACACACCAGCACTGCGTCGTACGTCCCTGGTTCACTGGTGAGGAAGGCGAACATGGCACACAAGTACGGCTTCTTCAGCTGCAGTCTCAGCGTGCTGCACATCTCCCTCCACAGAGACGCTTTCTCATCCGTGTATCCCGACAGAGCCATGGCCACCACGTTCAAGTTCAGGTCAGCTGGATGAAAACAACAATGTGAGCACACTCAGCATGAGACTTGTTTGTAATTTTTTTTCCTGCTAGGATTTATTTGTATTATATATCATAATCCATGACCTCTGCATTGTAAGTTATTTTTCATTTGGTAAGACTTGAAGAGACAAATATCTATTTACAGTATGCTCAAAGTTTCAGTTTTAGTCCCAGAAAACAGAATCAGGCATCATGCATCTCACATCTTGTCAGGGATTCTCAGAGCTGTTAACTCGTCATTCAAGTCAGCTAATAACATTCGGCATGTCACACATAGGCGCTGTGCAAAAAAATAAATAAATAAAAAAACCTTGAGTGCAGTCTAAAATAAGCTAAGCAAAGCTATAATCACGGCGTTATGTTGCCTAAAACCTGACATCCAGACTAATAAGATGAGACATGGTCCATTTTCGATAGTGCTCCTCCAAACTTGGATCTGTTTTCACTGAACTGGAATCTCATCATGTACTTGTGACGTCATGTTTATTTTAGAGAGACACCGACATCTTTCTCTCTCGTACTAGTCAATATTTGGACACACATTCTAATTCAATTTTTTTTGTTTTGTTTTTTCCTGTGTGATTTACTACTATACTATACTATTTAATACTAGCTGTGCCTGTAACTTCCAAAAAAAAAAAGCAAGCCAAATCGCAAATCGAAATATGTACTACAAATCGTACAAAATCCGTCCGTTTTTTCCCTCCAATTTTCTTTTTCAAAAAAAATTTTTTCCACCCATGTCCCTTTTTTTTCTATTTTTTTTCTTTTGACCCATGTCCCGTTTTTTTTTTTTCTTTCCATCCATGTGCCGTTTGTTTTTTATTTTATTTTTCTTTCCACCCATGTCCCATTTTTTTTTCTTTCCACCCATGTCCCGTTTTTTTTTTCCTTTCCACCCATGTCCCGTTTTTTTTTTTCAAAAATTTTTTCCACCCATGTGCCGTTTTTTTTCCCCAAAATTTTTCTTTCCATCCATGTCCCGTTTTTTTTATCACATTTTTTTTCTATCCACCCATGTCCCGTTTTTTTTTCTTTTCTTTCCACCCATGTCCCGTTTTTTTTTTCTTTTCTTTTCTTTCCACCCATGTCCCATTTCTTTCCCCCTTCCTAATTCTTTTTTTTTTTCGTCAATTTAGGGGGTCAGTAAAAAAAAGTCTGAACAGTCTCTCTCTGTGTGTTAAACACTGTATGTGTTATAGCACTAGGGCCTCGTGTACCTTTCTCTGCCGAGGCTCCTTTCTGGAGGATCTGGATGGCCCGGCGGATATCGAGGTTAAAGAGGGCCACGGACGCTGCTCGCTCCCAATCCCCCTCCTGCTCCAGAGACCTGAGGAACGGCTCGACGTCAACTTCCGGTCCTCGGCTGATCCAGCCGCACAGCTGTAGGGCGAGGCTGCGCTCCTCGCTGTGATACTGCGCCACATCTGTCGGCTTCTCCGAACCCTTCCAGCAGTGCCGCAACTCCGCAGTGCCTGAATGTACATGACACGTACGGTACACTGGTCTGGACAGGCAGGTCATACTGTACAATGTTACTACTTTCCTGAAAAAAATAAGCTTCTCACCAGAGCAGGATTTGACGATATTCTTGATGCCTGAATAGATCAGAGACTGCTTATTTCCCTGCTGTCGCTGCTCCATGTCCTCGGTGTACTGCTGCATGAGTGAGTCTTATATAGGAAACTTTGCACAAGACATACATCATCAAGAAGTTTAAAAAAATAAATAAAAAATCAATAGGGTACAGGTAGTCCCCGACTTACGAAACATTCAAGTTCATCCTGTAAAGCTGTCCTGATGGTGAATAATCCTAATTTCGGAAAAACCCGAAATTCACATTGAGTTCACAGTCCAATACAGTGGAAAACAGCTCTGAGACAAAATGGAGTCTGTGATTCCGCTCGCGATTTAAAGATGCAGAGACGGTGAAATTCATTAATGCGCGGTTACAGTTTTTGGCCACATGATGGGAAAGGGGACAGATTTGGTCAGGTGCATACGTATACTTTACATTGTATATTCGTGTCAAGACATATAAGACTCTCTTTGTCGGACTTAAGAACAAATCAGACTTACGAACGTGCTCCCGGAATGGAACTCGTCCGTAAATCAGAGACTATCTGTATTTTATACTGAGCAAAGAATAAAAGGAAGTGTTAACATTTTTATTGATTGCTTAGTTGTATTGTAGCATTCAATACTACTAACTGCATCTTTAACTTTCAGGACACATTATAGTATGTGATGAACTTTATCAAATTTTCCTATACGACAAAACAGATCTGATCATCATGACGTTAAATGACTTGTAAAGGATATAATGCAAGGTGTACCAGAGGGACCTGATCTGTGGGTCGTTCTCACCAGCCAGCACGTGATTCCTCCATACCTGGACGGTGTCGTGGCCGTAGCGCGACTGAGCACGCTCCCTCATTTTAGTGGCGATGTCCTTCTCGCCGTCTCCGACATCTTCGGCGCACTCGTATAAGTGACGCCCGCACGCCCAGACGAGATCGGTGGTGGAGCTCCATGCCAGCGAGATGCGTTCGAACACGGTAAAGTCGCTCATGGCGCGATTGGGCGCTACCACCACCATGCGGTTTTGGGCGGACGGGTGCCAGGCGAAGCTGCTGATGACGCTGTCGGCGCCACTGCCTGGTTGCACGCTGCGTTCGATCACAGTGGGCTCGCTTTCGTCCGAGCCGGCGGGCCCCGCGGGTGTGTGCTGCATGTCATACAGACGCACGACATTAGCGTCGCGTGTCAGAGTAGCCAGTAGACCGGTGCGTGTTGGGCACCATGCCACCTTGGTGAGCGGTTTGGCTTGGTCGGGGAGTGTGAATGCCGGCTTCTCGAAGCGGCGCAGGTCCCAGATGGCCACCTGGCCCTCGAAGAAGGATGCCACGCGCTCAGGGAAGTGTGGATCCACCGCGACACCCTGCACGGCTTTGGTGTTCACGAAGGTCTTCTGGCTGGTGTTGCGCAAGTCGAAAATGGCTAAGTTGCGATGCATTCCGGCGAGCAGAAGCTTCGGGTGGTCACGCGGCAGCCAGCAGACGGACAGACACGCGTCGTTCTGTCCGAGCTCATACAGAGGCTTGGTCACGACCATGCCAGAATCGGCATCTCCGGAAAGACGGAGCTTCTCAGCTGGTATGGCCTCGGGAGAATACTTACTACTGATGTCCCAGATCAGAACGGAGAAATCCGCTCTATGCTTATCCAGCCCCGCGGCGAGCCAGTTGCTGTCCACCGGGTTCCACGCCAACGTATTGCACTGTCTCGCATGCTTAGGGACGAACTCCTTCCCCATCAGGTCCTTGCATTTGGAGTTGTGGCTCTGTCCGAGGCTCGTGAGCACCACCCGGCCGTTAGCCTGGCCCACGGCGAGCAAACACTCCGGCTCGTGCTTCGGGTACCAGGCTACGCATTTCATATAAGGTGTGTCGGAGTTAATGGCCAGCAGCGTTGCTGCCGTCTCTTCGGATAACGGAAGCGCCCCAGCTTTGGCCTCTGATGTCCCGACGGCGCCGATCCGGTACAAACTCAGCTCCGAGTCGGAGATAACGAAGCGATCGGCGTGATGCGGAGACCACAGGATGTCTGGCTTGGAAGCGCTCATCATGACAGGAACATCAAGTGGCCACTGCTCTGTTTTTTTTTATTTATTTTTTTTAGTTACATTTCTTAATTTATTTATTTCTATTACATGATGAGGACGGTGAAGTCAGCTAGATGATGTGGTTTGGGACACAATCACGGTAAAGCTGCACTTGAAATCTGAAATTATATAAGAAATGCTGCATGAGTAAATGTAAAATTGAATAAATGTGACACATTCATTTAACTGAAACAGTACCAATCATTGACAGGTAATTTTTAAACATAGTAAAAACAGCATCTTTAATGTAATCCGTGATATTATTATATCAGGTTGAATCCCACGAACATGTCTCTGTCTGTCTGTTCTGTAAAGCAGAACTCTCTGTTTAACTTATTATTACAAAAAAAAAAACACAAATGTTGTAAGTTGAGTATCTTACGCCTTGTTTACACTAAGTTGTCCTTCTTTGGTGGTCAGACAAATACACTCCCTGTTCGGTAATCAGAGAGACAATCACAGATGAGAAATCAGAAAACTAGATCTGATAAAGATGAAGTTTTGTCTTAAAACGACTCCAGCGTGTTAAAATTCACTTATACCACTTGAGCACTGTTATTTCAGCCAAAGTGAAAATATGAACTAATCCCAGTAAAAATATTCAGTTTAGCTTTTATAATTAATATACACTGGTGAAAGGTGTTTGTTTACATTGAGCAAGTAGCGCATTAGTAGATTATTTTAAACTAGATTAAATCTAGACATATTATAACTGCTCATAACATCACTTTTACTCAACATTAAACTTCAGTTTAAACTTTGCAGATTAAACTTCAGTACTGCAAAAGTTATATTAAATTCTGTCTGGTTTCGGGACCTTCAATGTATAAAATGTGAAGAGATCATTGAAAGAGAGAGTTCTGACCAATGTACAGACAAAACCTTTCTTTTATATACAGTTGTGCTCAAAAGTTTGCATACCCTGAAAAAAATAGAAATTTATTTGGGAAAATATGACTGATAATGCAAAAGATTTTTTTTATTATTATTTAAGGTGACATGAAGTCTTAATTACCACATAGTTGTTTGACTCCTTTTTAAAACCTAATCATAACTGAAATCACCCAAACAAACCTGATCAAAAGTTTACACATCCTTGACTGTTTGGTCAAGTTCTAAACATACTGGTTAACACACACGTTTAAATGGCTATTAAAGGGACGTTTCCACACCTGTGACTCATTGTAAATGTAATTGGTGTCTGTGCATAAAAAGTCAGCGAGATTCTCAGCTCATGAGGCAACGGGATATGGAAGACAAAAAAACTGCCAATAGACCTGCATAATAAAGTAGTTGAAAATGTATATAAAACAAATTTTTAAACACTTAAAAATGCCAGTCAGTGCTGTTCAAACTCTGATAAAGAGGTCACGGACAGGTAGAACAAGAAAGATTTCACCCTATACAGCCAGAACAGAGTTTCACAACTGTTTGGGATGCACAGAATAACCCACAACAACCTCGAGAGAAATACAGGCTGCTCTGGGGGGGAAAAAAAAAAAAGTGATGTTTCAAGGAGCAGAATAAGGAGGTACTTGAAAACAAATGACCTGCATGATCGAGTTGCCAGGAGAAAGCTGCTACTGCACACATGCCACAAAAAGGCCTGCTTCCAGTACGCCAGACAGCACCTAGATAAGCCTCACAGCTTCTTTATATGCACAACGATAAACGCTATGTTTACAGTGAAATGTGCACCAAACCCACAGTAACGCATGGTGGTGGATCTCTTATGTTTTGGGGCTCCAGTGCCACAGGGAGGGAAATTGGTCAAAATTGATGGTAAGATAAATGTTATCAGAAAATGCTGGGAAAGAAAACGAAAGCTGTGCATGGGACGCTTTTGGACGCGACAGCGATCCAAAGCGCAAGGCCAAGTTGTGAAAAGGTGAAGGTTCTGGAGCGGCCATCAGTCTCATGACCTCAATATCACTGATGCACTTCGGGGAGATCTCAAACGTGCAGTTCATGCAAGACAACCAAAAAACGTACAGGACCTGGAGGCATTTTTCCAAGAAGAATGGCCACCTAAGAAATCCACCTGAGAGAATTGAGGACCTCAGGCACAATTATTACACGACTACATGCTAAAGAACTTGAGGTATGCAAACTTTTGAACAGTGATTAGTTCCTCATTTTTCCCCCCATGTTTTGTTTGATGATAAGACCATTCTGTTAGGCCTTACATATGAACTTGAGTCCTATAAAAAATAAGATGCATTTGTTTTGCCTTCTCACTCATGTTTTTGTTTGTTTGTTTTAATTGTACACATCTCCCAAGGTGTGTAAACCTTGTTCACGTGCCTTTTGGTTAACTAAATAAACAATGACTTGTTTTTAATATCCACAAAAATACAAGTGTCAGTTACACTAGATATTCTATTAATTATATTATTCTATTAATAACGTTGCTGCCAAAGTGCTGAACGTTATTAACTAAATATAATTTTTTTTTTAAGAACAAAATATCTAAACGCTACAAAATGAGAAGATAAAGGTTTCTACACGGCATTAAAATCCTTTACGATAGTTTCATGTCCTTAATTTAATATCAAAATCTCTCAGAAACCCCAAAACGAGCGTTAGCATTAGCACTACACAGAGTTAGCCGAGTATGCTAACTAACCGGCTAGTTATGCTAACTGAGTACCACTGCGCTATTTTGACATCATTTAGAATTTTTAAATCTTTCGGCCCCATTTTATTTCCGAAACCACGTTCACTAGAAACGAATCGCAGACTTTATTCCGACTAAAATACCATGTTGTTAAAGTTTAAACTCACACCCGAGTTCATCACTGTTTGGAAGTTGTCATGTTTACCAGACGCGCGCACGCGCTGTGATGTGATGTGACGTCGCGTCACGCGCCGCTATCAGGCTTCAAAAGAAAAGTCAGCGCGAGACACTTTCCATTTTATTGAGGTTTTTTTTTTTTTTTTTTTAGCAATTTTTGTGTACCTTTTGTTTTAGGATTCCCCTTCCAGTCAGGAAAGTTACATTCAAAACACTTTAAATTAAAAAGTCAAAGTTTTTAGCTAGTTAAGTGTATTAGAATAAGTAAGGAACGAAGCACGCTGTGTGTGTTGTGCGGTGTTTGGAAGATAATCAACAACAACGATGCCTCCAACAGCAAATAAAGTCACTGTTACCACATATTTTCCTATATCAGAATGGACAGAAGTGTTTTATTCCTCTTCTCACTTTTGTTTTGTGGCTAGGTGTAGCTACTGTATACAGGGCTGAGAAAATGTATTTTCCCCTCCCTTTCTTCTTTTTTTCATTTTATTGTTACTATTTTGCATATTTGTCACACTTTAAATGTTTGAAATGATCAAACAATTTTTAAGAGTGGCACAATCGGTTATTCGTTTTAGGGGGCAATTACTTATTCACAGAGAAATCAGAAAGGGGCACATATTTTTTCACTGTACAACTACTTTCTTTCCTTCTTTAACAGTAACCATACACACTAATCAATATCACAACATAATTATAATATAAATGGCTATCACAGTTAGTCTGTTGCTAAACACAGTGTCCTTCAAAATGGCTGCAATATCTGGTTCTTTGACTGAGGGCGCATGGGGCGATCAGGATTGTATGATGCTTTCACATTCACCACCTTCAAAGTTTCCAGAAATTCCTTTTAAAAATCCAACTATGGTTTTTGTTCACAGATTTCTTCAGCCCAAGTCCTGAATGGATGCAGGTGTGCTGGTGCTCATCACATGCTGTTATAGCTCAAGGTCGTCTTCCTGATCGTCCCTCCGCTCGATTTGCTGAGCTTGTAGCCTTGAATAATGCATGTGTTTTAGCTACAGAATGTTCAGCCACAACTTTCACACATAGCATTACTGTTGTGGGACAATATGTGATTATGCCAGCATATAGCGGTGGTGTGCTTTCCTAACAGCTTCAGGGACGCCAATACAAAATGTCTCGTTTTTGTTTAACCTTAGCGTCCAAAGTGTTTAGCCGTAGTCATAGTTAAAGCACACTCTTCCCAAAATACAGGTAAAGGTCGGGGAAATGCTTTGACTGATTCTGTGGCCAAGGTTACAACTAGAATGCCTGCTATCAAAACTGTTCAAAGATTCAGAAGATTAATTCAGATCGTGGAACTCGTTTCACCAGACTGGTCAGGCAGGAAATCAAGAGGTTGATGAATGTTCAATGGAAGCTTCATTGTCCTTAAATGCCTTAAATGTCTGGACCATTTGAACAACTTCAGAGCTAGTGGATGCAGCACCAGTTGTTCTGTGCAGCATTCCAGGGGTTGGGCCATAGGGTTGGCTCTCAGTACATACAAGATGATTACTGGTCAACCCATGGCCTTGTCAAGTTGATGTCAAGTGCATCCGATCTCTGATATGCTGTTGAAATTCTGTGACGAGCTCGGTGGCACAGTCAGTTCAACAGCTCAATAGTGTATCTTGGAGGAATGAACCTCACCTGAGAACAGAGGCCATTGTACTCTATGGTACCAGAACAGGTTATGTTGAAAAATCACCCTGCTGGATCATTGGAAGCAAAAGTGAAAGGACCATTCCAAGTTCTTCTAGTAACTGATTAAGGGATGAAAGACCTGAAGTCATGTCTCACACTGTAAAATGGTGTTACCTGCTAAATAGGACAATTGATTGGCATTTACAGTAGGTTAAACTCAAAATGAAGATTTCCTTCTCCCCAATATGTGATAAGCGCTCCAATAAATCCAACTTTGGACAACACCCAAGTTAGGAAGAGAAAGATAGTCACCCTTTACAGTAATAATTGGCCAGGTGTAGCTCAGTGGTTAAGGCATTGGACTACGGTTCGGAAGATCCCAGGTTCAAACCCCACAACCACCAAG
>JAQMYI010000019.1:1859790-1872516 GCA_030014275.1 Clariallabes melas
CCCCCCCCCCCCCCCAGGGTGTCCCCTGACTTGATAGGCTACAGGACCCCAGAAATAGAAATGGACCTAACTCTAGGTATAGAAATGGATGAATAGATGGATGGATGGAACATTTTTCAGCAACTTTTATTTATATTAAACGTTCAGCAGCTCACTAAGAATCTCCATGTGGTTTTGTGATCCAAAGAGAAAACGGAGGTTTTCATTTAATTTGCAGGGGGTTGTAGGTCTGCCTGGCAAATCTGGCCCACCAGGTCTCCCAGGGGAAGGAATCCAAGGCCCAAAGGCAAGATGAGCTACCAATATTTACAGTAGTACAAATCATACAACTTTATATATTTGTTAAGTGATTTTGCTACTATAATATTGTGAAGAAGTTCCTGGTAGAATTTCAATTCCATATTGTTCAGGGTGAGCCTGGATTCCAGGGATTAGTGGGACCAAGAGGAGCCCCAGGAGAGGGTTTTCCTGGGCAAAAGGTAAAATAAGCTCCTATCCTGTTCTCCCAGAAGATTTGGACACCATTGTAATGTTGGACCTTTTTTGCAGGGGGACCGTGGGTTTTGGGGCCAAAAAGGACACAAAGGTGACAAAGGAGGACAAGGGGAACCAGGGCAAACAGGACCAGCGGTAAGAACCTTGAACTTTTGTAAATATTATTTTAATTATTGTTATTAATTTATTTCACAAAAACAAGGTTTTTCACTAACCCAGGTTGAATAGCTTTGTAGTACTTTTTCATGAATACATTTTCATGAAGAATAATATTTCATACTTACTTTTTTCTTTTTGATTTTGCAACTCTTAAGTAATATAATATGTTTACGTGACAGGGTTTACAAGGCCAAAACGGGGAACCCGGTCTTACTGTAAGTGTGATCAAGCTATTGGGAAGCATGCCGTTTTAGAACATTTTATTAATGTCAGATGATGGGTGTGTCTTTATGAATTATTTTTGTCCTGCATTTTGTAGAGAGAAGAAGTTGTCAAATTGATTAAATCCATTTGTGGTGAGTTTTTCCATTTTGCCTATTTACATGCACTTTGTAAAGAACAATAATGACAACAAATAAATTAAACTGGAAGAAGCGAACGTGGTAGCAAGCAGATTTCGAGGGCTGCGGTTTGCCGTCTGCTAACTGTCAGTGCTTTGTTAGTCTCTGGGCTCTCAGTATTGGTGACTTTCTGATTGTTTGCAAATTTTTGATTTCTAATTCTGAAGGAAGAATTTCCTAGAAATATTTTGTGCATTTTTGTGTGAGCTGCTTAGTACTCCTTGTATAGCCTTCTTAGTTACAGTACGTAGGCATTCACTGTGGTTAAGTGCTGAATTGCCCAGGTACAGTAGCAAGGCTGATTGCCGAACAATACACGATGCAGATGAACATGAAAGTTTACATAATCTAAGCCTTAAACCACATTTTCATTAAACCTTAAACCTGGTATTTCCTCTTTTCTCGTGTTTTAATATGGTAATATTAACAAACATTATCAACAAATGCACAAAATTCAAAAACGAGGCACTATTGTACACAATCTGGATCAGATTTGTGATCTGGATTCTGAATTCTTCTCTTGAAAATACAGGGAATTTTATGCATTTTATCTTAAGATCTCAAATTCTCTTTTACATTTTAACAATCCTAAGAAAACTTCTTGTTTTAGGCTGTGGCGTGACTTGCAGATTCAACCCCCTGGAGCTGGTTTTCGTTATCGACAGCTCAGAGAGTGTGGGTCCCGACAACTTTGACATCATAAAAGATTTTGTGAGCGCCCTGATCGACCGCATTCACGTTAAGCCAAATGTCACCCATGTTGGGATTGTGCTGTACAGCCACATGACTGTAGTGATCAGCGATCTCTCTCGACGCCTGAGTCATAACGATGTGAAATCCGCTGTACGCCGAATGCACTATATGGGAGAGGGAACCTACACGGGAAGCGCCATCCATCAGGCCAATCAGCTGTTTCTTTCAGCCCGTCCTGGAGTTCAGAAAGTGGCGGTGGTGATTACGGATGGCCAGGCAGACCAGCGGGACGTGGTTAAGCTGGAGGATGCGGTGCGAGACGCTCACACCAGCAACATCGAGATGTTCGCAATCGGTGTGGTGAATCAGAGTGAGCCGTTTTTTGAGAACTTCCAGAGAGAGCTGGAGTCCATTGCGTCTGATCCGGATGAGGAACATCTCTATCTGATTAGTGACTTCAGGACACTCACTGGTAATGTTACCTTATTGCGTTTCAGTTTTAATTCTGATGGCTCAGGTTTTCAGGATCTGAGGATGCTGGTTTGTTCCCTGCTGTCGGTGGGTTGCACGCACACCCTGCATGCATTGGTGGTCCCAAGCCATTTGAAAAATGGGAGGGTTGCGTCAGGAAGGGCATCCGGCATTAAAAAACTGTGTCAAGTTGTGTACAGATCCGCTGTGGCGACCCCTTGATAGGAACATTTCACTGTAGCAAGAAATAAAGTGACAGATGACCAGTCCTTTTGTATGTACCTGACACAGAGCCAGAGATTTCAACAATTCTGCTGTAATTCTATGTAAATCCTATGGCATATTTGGTGTGACATTTCTTTGACTTTAATTCCTATTTGCATAAATAGTTTGAGGTGCAAAAACTAAAGGAAAACTTACAAGTATAGCTTCATCTAATCCTATTATTTACAACCTATCACCAAAATATATAGAGAAGCTTTGAATGAATGTTTGAGATTGCTGGTAATGCCGAGTGAGTAATCTAATCTAATCTGAAAATTAAAATACTATCAAGCTGATCATATAACCTGTAAATCCATCCATCCATCCATCTACCGATACAAGAACCTCCCTAGCAGTGTTGGGTGTAACGTGTTCTCCAAGCCCCGCCCCCTATAACCCGCCCCCCTCTGTTCGCACGGAATGATGGAAACCCATTTTACAACGGTGGCAGGACTTCTGGTTAACATACACACACTTTCACACACTATGGGCTATTTGGGAATGCCAGTTTTTACCTAATCTGCATGTCTTTGGACTGTGGGAGGAAACCGGAGTACCAGGAGGAAACCCACCAAGCATGGGGAGAACATGTAAACTTATGCACATCTTGTGTTAGCTTTAGAAGATACTACATTTAAATCTAATACACATATGGCTTTGAGAGTTAAATGCAGTTTAACCTGCTAGATTAATTTCTCGATATAATATAACAGTGGATAATAAATGTCTACCTCAATAACTTTTCATTTGTATTCAATGTGTCCTCTTTGATTCAGCACTGGAGAGTAAGCTGGTCGTTAAACTCTGTGAGAGCAGTGATGGCTTTTTTGCTCAAACTCCCAGCCCTGATCTCCTTCCATTTTATGATGAAGCACAATCGAGGAAGACTTACATCCCGAGCTTCAAAGCCAACCGCACAAAGGTGGCCCATATCTGTCATATATCATATCCTGTATATAATGACCGATGAAACTTAAAATGAACGTGTTTCAGTAATTATTGTGCTTGATAGAGTTTAACTTATCACTCACAGTACTGTATGTCATATTATTCATCAGTCAGTGTAGCATGTTGATATGAATTATTATTAAATCTGTCATATATGTATAGTATACAGTATATATAGAGCCAGGGGTAGGAGGTCCCTGAGGAGCCCTGATGCCGCCGGGTCACTATTGACCCTTGAGCAAGGTCCTTCGCTCAGATACAATCAGGTATCGAGCTAACAACCCAACCCTGTAAATAACTGCAGCAGAAATGACAGATATATATACATCGCCTGATGTTCCAGGCAGAAAGTAGACTGAACCATCCATACATCCATCTCCGTATATAGTGAATCATTGTCATTGTCATTGACATTTATTATCATTTAATGTGTCATACAAAACAATATTTGATGTGTCATGTGGATATAAATTCTTACCTGATGTGCCATATAAATGTGATTTATTATTCTTGTATGGGTATGAATGACGACTCGATGTCTGAATGTTGCCGATGTAAATTATTATCCATTGTGTCAAACAGAAATGGATATTTATGACATGTTGAATAATAATGCGTATCCGTACAACACATTGAATAATGAATCATGTCTATATGACACATCAAATAATGATTCACATCAATACAGTGAAACATCCAAACAGTGAGTCATTTGTAATACATGAAATGAAATGATTCATTTAATGCGTCATATGGATCTGAGTCATTATGTGACGTGTCATAGACAGTAGATTTACTGTTAATGAATTGTCTGTCAGCGTATTCATCTGTCTTTCTGTCTATCCATCTACTGCTGGGGAAAAAAAAGGGACAATGTCCCTGTGCCGTTTAAATATCTTACAAGAATTGCCTAGAACAAAATACAATTAAATAAACAAAATTGCCCAATAATAACTCAACATACTGTAGCAATATAATATTTAGGTCAGAGATTATATTGTTATTAATGTGGTGTTTTTTGATGTGGAACAGGAAGGTGAATCAGGACAGATCCTAGACAGCGCCAGAGCTCCGTCCTTCAGTGGAGAGAACGAGAACAGTCTGGAAGACTCTAATTTAGGGCGACCCTTACAGATACCGGAGCCACACGCCACCAGTAACACCACCACCGAGACACTCATACTGATTCAGGATACGTTTAGTAAAGGTAACTGTTACTCTGTTTCACATTCAGTGTAAATTTAGTTTTATAATGGGCAAATAATGTGACCATTAGAATGAGCTATGAACTGAAAATGGAGACTTGGAGTTCTCTCATTTTGCTGTCAAACCACCCAAACATATAAATAGCCAACAACTGGAAGTAATAAATCCTGGGCTTATGGGCAGGAATGTTGGTAATAAGATTGTGGATGAAAATGAAATGGCAGATGAAATATCTTTGTTTACAGACGATTCCTGCCTGCAGCCGCTCGACCCCGGGCCATGTCGCACGTACGTGGTGAAATGGTATTATGAGCCCAAGGCCAACTCCTGCGCTCAGTTCTGGTTTGGAGGTTGCTTTGGCAACGGTAATCGCTTTGACACGGAGAGCACTTGCCGGAAATCCTGCATCATAATCTAAACCCCCGTTCTGCTGCCCACTAAGGAATAACCCGAAGAGTGTTTACTTTTATTTATTAAAGCCGAGCAGTGGAGTTATAAAGACAGGCAGCTTTACGATGTTGAGTATTACAAATACATTCCTCATGAAGAATGTTCATATTGCTCCTGGATTTGTGCAAATTTATGTATAAGTAGATTCATTAATGCAAACCTCGACATATACAGCCATTGATGAATTACTATGATTTTAGATATGGATTATGCAATCAAGTTTAAATCACTTAATAGTGTTTCCATTCAATTGGGACAGAAGTAATGGCACACTACATAAGAAGTAAGTTAACATTTATGTGACAGAACACGTATAATATCTTACAGTAAACACTTCTCAACATCAACATGTGCTGTCTGAATACTTTTGGCCACCAAATCCTTAAGACTAGCAAAATAGACATGTATCCTTTTACAGTTTTTTTTTTATCTATTAAGTAATACTCATTTCATACCACATATTCATGTCTCACTCTTTCCGTAGTTTATCATTTGTATTAATTTTTTCTTAATTATTATTCCTAAACACCATTGTAACAGTGCTTGGAATAACAACGCCCACTTGTGGCATCAGTGTGTTGAAAAATACAGCATCAGATTGGCTAAAAAACTCGTCATAATGTGTTTCAGTTTGGAGTCCTAAACTAGTTTTATAACATTTAAAGTTTCAATAATTGACATATTCCTGTCTCATATAAACTTTCATGGACGATACTGTTAAACTTCATTGCCTCACTCTTAACCATCTTACTGTCAGTTAACGAATAAGCCACAGTAGATGTTGAACGTGAACCATGTTTTACAAGATCCTACACTGTCTTTCCATCATTTAAACACTATCACACAGGATTAATTTAATGTAAAACATCATTTTAAAAAATTTGCACATACAGGAATTAGCTGACTGGAATTGACTGGAATTCAATTTCTCACTGGTTACAAATCTATAAATGAATTTTAGGCTCAGACCTTTGCAGGAAGCTTTTGCTAAAGCTCTCACCCCTCTGAGTCGACACTGTTAACATAATAATGAAGGGCAAAAATAAACCCTCTAATGTGTGCTTGCTTTCAGAAACTCTTGCTTTCAGAATAGCTGAATAATAATCAAACTATGGAAGTTTTAAAATCTGTTTCAGGGTGGGTTATTTGGTATTAGAGGAATGTCATGTTGGTTTCGACCATTGCAAGAATTTGGTATATTAACACTCTTCTGAGATGAATGCATCATCATCATCATCATCATAATAATAATAATAATAATAATAATAATAATGATAACGTGACCTGTATGGACCCAGTGGACATTGTACTAGTGACATGTAGGTGTTATGTATGACACAGAAGCTCCAAAAACTGTCTCTTCGAGGCGTATGGCGCTTGTTCAAGTGTCACGTGACCAATGGCAACCGAGGCCTCACTTTTACCTGAATCACGTGACCAATTCTTTCAAAACTGGTTTAATTAAAGGGTCGATCACATGGATGTCTCACTATATTAGGATTTTTTTAAATTAAAAAAATACACGAACAACGAAAATTCACACAACAAACTTTTGGTCCATTTTTTAGACAGTCTATGCGGTCTAGTGTAGTTATCGTCTATGTGGTGGGGTTTTTTCTTTGTTTTTATCTCTTTTTTTATTATTATCTTTATTATTTAAAGATTGCAAACAGCAGCTTGTTGTATTCATGTTCACTATTACCTGGGAAGCCTCGACACCTACAGGAAATGAGGCTTCATCTCTCATCACTACACTGTACTGTACATCTCGGCGCATGAAACAATGAATAGTATTAATAAAAGAGAAAAACATCACTCACCTGGTATAAAGACGTAGCCGAGGTGCTGGAGCTACCAAAGAAGAAACCAAAAAATAAAAAAGAAGCATCCGCACACTACGCAAATACAGTATTTTTTTCCTTCTGTTTTTAATAAAAGCAAGCTTTCGGTCAGGGGCTTTATTTGTGATGTAAAAAGACAGCGTGAGATAGCTGAGGTTAAAAGCACCTCAATTCATCAGCCAGAATGCGAGGAACCTGTGTCAACCAGCAGGTCAACATATTTGGCCAAGTATCTCAGGGGAACTGTAGTTCTTAAAATAGTGGACTACAGATTCAAGATACAGTCCCTGCAGAGACTATAAAGAACCGAACTGAACAGTGATAATGTAGAACAGTAGAACATAGATGCTATGCAAAACATCAGCCATCATACAGCACAGAACTTACAATCAATTGTAGTTGATTTATAACAAAATATTCATACAATACAAATAATAGTATTAAAATATAAATCAGGAAAACTTAATGCAAACATAAAACTAAAAAGAACAATGAAAGGTACCTTTACAACCATTTTATGAAAAGGAACCTGCAAGGGCGCCCCCTCTTAAAGAAGAAGCCATAAAAGCCTTATAGGCATAAACTCATAAACTCAAATATAAATATTAAATTCAGAATATAAAATATTTACTATAAATATTTCTAAATGTATACATTTATGAGATATCCATAATGAGCAACACGGAAGGGACAGTGCCAAGGAAAAACTCACCTGATAAGAGGAACCATGCTCAGGTATCACATGACCATGTGGGGGCTTTGCTTAGCAGCAGTTAGTGTTCTCCATTTGAGAGCCATAACTTCAACTAAAATAAGATGGATCAGGCATGCCTGGAGAATAGTACGAGTCAGGAGCATTGCTTTTTCATAAGAGTAGTCTTCAGAAACCCAAGATACAAGCCTTTCAAGAAAATATTCATGAAGCTAAAATCATCAACAATACAAAGTTATGGCACAGTCTAGGATTGGGCCACACAGCATGAGTTAAGGTTCAGGGTTACAGCTGATGTGATGGGGAATATGTACTGTACTTGGGTGCCAGAGTGAGACACTGACACAGGATTCAAAGTTCATGGTTTTATATTGTGCAACAGAATACGTACACAAGTGGTGACTGTACATTTTCAATTAGAACATTTTGAAAATTGAGTTAAAAACATTAATTTAAATTAGCTTAATTAATCGTAAAAAAAAAACATTATTTCGAACTGCTACTCGTGCTCCATCATGGGGTGGCAATAAGAGCAAAATGGTTTTCCCCTCCCACCCTGAGGGCACAGGCAGTTTTATTCTCTCCTGACCAGAGATGATTCTGGCATCATTGAGATTTAAGCTCTTACACTCACTCACACAAAACAGAAGAACTAATGCATACGATTGTTATTAAAAACTTTTTTTTGTGTAGAAAGTCTGTTTTAAGCATGTGTTTGTCTCGTCCATGCAAGATGGTACAACTGTTTCTTTCCAATGTTCTTTCTCCAAATCCAGAGAAACAAGAACATGTTTTTAGCACTTTATCCCCTTCCCCACCTACTCCTGTCCCTCTTTCCTTTACCAGTTTTCTCCCAGATCTTTAGTCTGAGCCTGAGCTTGATCCAGATTCTCTGTCTTTAACCCCAGAATCATGGTTCTGGTACAGAATCAGCAGCATTCTCCTCATGAGACCACCAGCAAGGTTCTGAAAGGACGGCACCAGATCAGCGTTACTTACTAAACTCAAGATGTTTTGTCTGAAATGTTTTGCTTCTCTAGAAACTTTAGCAGAGCTGCCAACTCTCAACGCATTGAGAGTGAGATTCAGGCAATCACACATCTTCTCACGCAACACTTCCAATTTCTCACGCTTTCATAGTTTTACAATTACATAGGAATGTGTATAATTATAAATTTTTCCCTAGAATGTCCAGTCCAGTCCAACATATGAATATAAACTTCAAGTCTGGTAGCTAAAGTTGGTGGACCATCTGATCCGCACAACAACTTGGCAAAGGTTTTACACCAGATGCCCTTCCTGACACAACCCTCCCATTTTATCTGGGCTTGGGACCAGGATTGCATCCAGTGGCTGTGGTTTAAACCCAGGGTCATCCACATGGAAGGTGAGAAACCTACAGTACCACTGATCCACCAATGCCCCTAAAAGATAAATTCCTCTCTTGTTCCACAGCTCCTGTTGTGCATGACTGCTACATTTTAAATATTGTCCTACATGCAGAACCAATTGCCTTTATTTGCAGGATCTCACTCCATGCTTTTCTGAAAAGTTGGCAGCCCTGGTTTAGTCCATGTTTTTAATCATTTCCACCTATTTTACTCTCTATTTATTAAAAAGGAAAGTTCTGTTGCTTTGTTTTGACAATAAGAGCAATAACTACTTACATTTGGAAAGCAAATCCCAGTCGTTCTTGACAATCCTGAATGTTAGTATCCTCATTCAGGTCCGTTATGGCCTAAGTAGTACTGCTGCACCAATAACGGCAAACGTCCTCTAAATAGTAAAAACAGTTGAATGAGTAGCTAGAAGTCGATCCTCAGAGATCTTCCCACAGTGTTGAAGGGCAACAGCAGATCAGTACCATTGTTTGGAGGAAGCATACAGTACATTGCAAAGAAACAGCGTTGGGACAACAACGTGGAAGATGGATAGCTGGAAACAACCAAGCCACCCACCCTCCATCTCCTTTGAAGACTGGGTTCATTCCTCTACTGTTTGGCAAAGCTCAGTGTAGTGACGGTGCCCTGCCAGCCAACAAAACCCACAAATATGAAAATCTAAAAGTGGAGATCCATGCTTGCTGGACTTATCACAATGTAGTGCTGCCACTGGATTATACCGGTGGAGCTACTGCTCTATGGTAAGTGCCTACATCAGTTTGCCACAGTTCTGTTTTTTTTAACTCACAGTTCCTCAGAAAATCCCATTCGTTCTTTAGAATCCTGGATGTTAGTAGCCTCATTCAGCTCCTTTATGGTCTGAGTACTATTGCACCAATAACTGGGCAGCTCAGCCCTTGTTGGATCCTGAACTATATAACTTGGTCTAAAACCATCAAACACAGGTCCGTGTCCTCTACCAAAGCCCTCCTTTGCAGCTCTGTGCAGAAGCATGGTGTCTCTCTGAGCTTCTCTGGCTCTCTGAATCATCAGCTTGGCATAATTCTGAAACTGCCTTTCTTCCTCTGCGATAAGCTCTGCATACCTCGCATGAAATTCTTGCTCCTGTGTTTTCATGCACTGTTCCTGTGCAGTTTTCTCAGCCATCTGCTGGACTTGAGTGTCGTGGACCACTTTGGCCACCTCTTTCTTTTTCTGGGCCTTGATTTGCTGCTTTTTAAGGAAATCAAGGTCTGCTGCTTTCTTTGCGTTAAGCATCTCAAAAGCTTTCCATTTCTCCTCTTGTTTCTTGAGCTTCCCCTGTTGTCTCACAGCTTCTCTGTGTTCGGCGATACTCTTCAACATGGCGTCCCTCTTCTCAGCCTTCTCACGCTGTTCTTTCTCATACTTGGCCTCAGCTTCTGCAGCTAGCTCTGAGATGAGCTCGTCTTCATCGCTGGTTTGACTTGTGTAACGAGCTGCCAGTAGGTCAGCAACAATGTCCCTTTTTTTCTCAGCCTCTCTGAACCTCTCAATCTCTTTTTCCTTCCAGAGTTCCTGCATTCTGCCCTTAGTCTCGATAAATAGCTTTCGTCTTTCTTCTTCCAACTTTTCCTTCTCAGCCTCGGCTGCTTGGAAAGCTTTCTTGTTGGCAAATTGTTCCTGATAGGACCTCAGGAGGTTGTTCTTCTGCTCCTGCTCCTTCTGCTTGCATGCGAGTTGTTCTTGAACATAGATCTCATGAAGTCGCTGGCATTCCTCTTCCTCTTCCTTATTTCTCATTAACCAATCCTCTCTTATCTGCTCGTGCTCCTTAAACTGTTGGATCCAACCCTGAATAAGCTCCAGAAGCTTTTGCTCCTTCTCCACGGTTTTCTTCTGCTCCTGTTCTAAAGCCAGCAACTCATTGAGTGCCATCATGGCCAGGTACTTTTTATCTACACCTTCAGAATTGTTCTGGTTTTCCTTTTTTAGCTCAATCTGGGCCTCCCTCTCCTTCAGGACCTCAGTCATCAGCATGGCACGATGAAATCTCTTCACCCTGTCAGTCTCGAAGAACTGCAAGGTTCTCCCCCTCTCTAATGCCCTCTGTCGTTGCAGCTCTTGAAAACTTCCCTCCTCTAAGTCGATCTGCTCCCCTTCCTCTTGATTAACGTCTTCTATAATTCTCGTCAGCTCCGATTCCCGCCGGGGCAGGGCATCATGCTCTCTCGCAGATCCAAGGACACGTTCTTGCTCGTTGTTTACACCTTCCGTCCAGTGGTGAATTCGCTCCCATCTCGCTGGGCTCAAGTGGGACGTATCAGGCAGGGATAAAGTTGAACTTGGTTTCATGTCAACCTCAAGAAAAGAGTCAAGACTCGTAAGTGACCCTTTTCTCCTGCCGTATGTCGTGTAAGAAGCCATTTCTAAAAGCGGAAATATTACATAAATGCTTGCATCGCCTTTAAAAAATAACAACAAGTCAACTTCTCTTTGTCTCTCTTCTCTTCTTGTCTTCTTGGCGCTGGCATTGACTACACTGCATGCTACCTTCTGGTCTTGATTTCCAGCATCTTCTTCCTTTTCTGTTTAAATCCTCTTTCCTTAATCCCTTTTTACTGCCATTTAAACATTATACTAAACTTCTCTGTGTATACAGACTGTGTGAGAGCTGTACTCACGAGTTCTATTGTGACGTCATCGTTTAAGGTAGCGGTCACGTGATCCCCGCCAACCGTCTACAGAGCGTCAATATATGGGTGCTGCACCTCCGCGATTCAGCCACTAGGGGGCATCAGAGACTTGCAGCTAGTTCTTCATGAGGCTTTTTGGCTGTAATGCACCAGATATCCAGCACATTTTACAGAAAACACTGCTCATGTTTGCAGGATGTTTTCAAGCATGAGATTTGCATAACAGTTTGTCATGTTCTGACACACTCAAACCCTGTTTTGGAAAAACCTCCCATGTTGTCCCAAATGTTGTACAACAAAAAAAAAAAAAGAACTTTTCAGTGCATTGCAGGAATTTTGCCAACCTCAGTGGTAGGTTTCTCGCCTGCCATGTGGAAGGCCCGGGTTCAGTTCCCACCCAATGCCCAAATACTGTACGGTGCTAGTCCCAAACACGGATAAAATGGGAGGAGCGAGTCAGGAAGGGCATCCGGCGTAAAACCTGTTGAGCAGATCCGTTGTGGTAACTCCTCAACCGGAGCAGCCGAAAGACTAACAACATCAATAGGATTTTATCCAACCGTTAGACATTAAAAGTTGTATTCTTAGTATTATATTATCTTTGTTTTTTTGTTGTTTTTGTCGTTTTTTGGAGATGCCATTAATAATTGTTAAAAATTGAATAAAGCACCTTTTTAATAGAAATTAGTTCCTCTAAAGTTTTATAATAAAAATTTTTAAAATCCTTGCTTCTTCTTTTTTTTTTTTTTTTTACATAAAAGCAGTAAAGTAGTAATCATTAATAAAATATTCCTTAATGTTAAGGAATGTAACATTTCATTAGAAACACACTTTTTCAAAAAATAAAAATAAAAAAAAAGAAAGAAATTTAATAAATACATAAACACCAAACATTCTTACCTGATGGAGTTGACAATGCATTGACGGTAGTGACACACATCTGCCAGTGATGATATACACTGGAGATCAAAATTAGAGAACAATTTATAAACAATTGAACAATTCTAAAATAATGTCATCTTCACTGCT
>JAQMYI010000019.1:1905404-1918529 GCA_030014275.1 Clariallabes melas
ACACATACACACATTCACACACCCATTCACACACTATGGGCAATTTGGGAACGCCAATTAGCCTAACCTGCATATCTAAGCAGGTAAGAGTAAAAAGCACGAGCGCTGAAAGACGGATCCTCATACTGTGAGAGAGAGGGAGGGAGAGGGGTGTTGTGTTTGTTTGTACTTGTTAAAGTGATAGCGAAAGCAAAAAATAAAAAAATAATCCTACATTATGGCCGTTTATACACTCGCGAGCGCCATCACGTGCTCGACTTCCATTTATAGAGACAGCGCGAAGGAGGGGCGTGGCTTAGGAGTAAAAAAAAAACCCGGAAGTTCCAGTTTAACAACGAATGATTAATCAAAATATACCAAATCTGGTTTAGTTTTTATATACGTTTCAAAATTATTGAGAACACATTTACACTAAATTAGCCTTGAAGAATTTCTTCTGACTGAAGCACCACACAACTTATCACTTATTTATATAAATAAAATAAAGGTTTGGATGTACATTGATCAGAACTCACTCTTTCAATTATATATTTACATGTTTATATGTTTACTCAATGTATACAAACACCTGCACGTGAAGTTAATCAATTAGCACACTAAAAGTACAGGCTGCACAAAACAATTTTTAAAAGTTATTTTTTTTATAAATAGATGTGCAAGGCCAAGACAATAAAGGTATCACTCATCATTTTTATGAATACTCTTATGTATTGTGTATTTGTGTAGTCTGAATCCATCTTTAAAGCTGATCAGCTTATTTTTTTATCATCAACCTTTTAACTATTTCTTTAAACTCTTTTCCATTCAACGACGAGTACTAATGCTAGTGTCTGTCTGTTTTTAGTTTTGTGATTTATTTTCTACATTCTAGAACAATAAGTAAAAACAACAACAGTCAGTTGTTACTTTAAGACATGAAGGTCAGCTGTTCTGGAATAATTCTTGCAAGAACATTATTGTGTCAAATGCATTTGCGAAACCCATCAAGCTCCATGATGAAACTGGCTCTCATGAAGACCTTCCCAGGAAAGCGAGACCAAAACCTACCTCTGCTGTAGAGAAGTTCATTTAGAGTTACCAGTTACCTCAGAAATCACCAATTAACAAACAGCACCTCAGATTAGCGCCGTTATGAAGACTTTACAGAGCTTAAGTAGCAGATATATCTCAACATTAACTGTTCAGAGGAGAGTATTGTGTATTTTGGATGCCCTTGTTTTACAGTGTAGAAAGAAATAAAAATCAGGAAATCTATACTGCGTGTTTATTCATAGAATCGTATGTGATTCCGATGTCATTTATTAATTCCCAAGATTTTGTCGGCCAGAACAATGTTAAAAAGTCCCAAAAGTTTGGGGGTGCCAATAATGACAAAACTTAAGATGATAAGGACAAGGTTTTGACTCAAAGTTTTATCCAGACTTTTCTCATTCAAGTCCAGGGAGGCGAAAGGCATTTATTTTAGCTGAGCATGAATCAGGTCTGATTTCTGTTCTTCAGTAGTTACTTCAATGGCTATTAATTCTTTGCTATTTGGCTGAGATGGATATCACCAGCTGGTCCAGATTTCAATTAAATTAGATAACGATCCTAAACCTGTATTACAGATTAATCCTTTAACATATGCCCGAAAAATCGGAGTCACTGTGAACAATGTCTGTAATATAAATCTTGCCCTTTCTCCCAGGGGGTGCCATTACTTCTAAAATCAACACACAACAGGTCAACCTCTCTGTAAGCCGAGGTTGGTGTGGATAATGTAAGGAGACGCACAGAGGACTTCGTGGTATGTTGTCCAGACGGGTTTTTACTGAAGGATATTTGGAGTTCCAGCGTAAATCAATTGGACAGTAATTATAAAAAGGAAAAAAGAAAACAAACAATGCAATACTGCTTCGACTGTAGAAACGTCAGAACGTAAAATTACCTCACTCCATATCACACGTTTATTAAGTGACTGTACAATTACAAATGCAAAATAAAATAATAATAAAAAAAAATACAGAAAAGGAATACATATTACCAAATATGGGTTAGTTTTTTTTTTTTTTCTTTCCACAGAGTACGTCAGGAGACGTTAGCCGAGGCGTAGCTTCACACGGCTTCGACACAAAACCACGGAATCGCCGTGATCGCCTCGACAATGTCTCAGATCTTTTACAAAACCGTCTGAGTAATCAAACATGGGAAAAAGAAGGGGGGGTGGGGGTGGGGGTGGGGGGGACTAACTGGCTCCGGATACATATACATACACATATATTTATATATAAAAATAAACTAGCAGAAATATTAATGAAGCTATAATGAAGTTGTCTGAGGATAGAGAGAGAGTTTTAATTAACAGCCCTGGAGTGGCCTTAGTTTGACACCATAAGGGCAACAATGATGACAGGAAAAATCATTTCAATAACATCGGAGGTCAGGTCGTAAAAAAATTATTCGAGTATAGATTTTGGCATGTGCGTGCGTGCGTGTGTGTGTATGTGTGTATGTATACACATCTAAGGGTTTGGCTTTAGTCCATACTCAGATGTGTTAATGCGTCCAGCTGTGAGCCGAATGTGGCGTTCATGGCAGATATCAGGAGCTCGGGGGAAGCGGCGATGAACAACGTGGTCGTCTTGCAAGCGGGTTTTTTAAAATATCTTCCCTTTTTTCGCTTTCTTTTCCAAAGTCCTGTAGAGAAAAAGGAAGTTGTTAGTGAGAGACTAAACACCTGATTAACACTTGGACAGATCAAGACGTCGGTTTTATTTTCATTTATGCTTTGATGCAGCAGGAAAAAAAAAAAAAAAAAAGACAAGACAAACCAAATGATGGAAAGCCATGCTGAGACACATTACTGTCATTTTTGAGTCTGGGCTCTGTTTCAGTTCCCACCTTAGTCCTCTTGGTTTTGCCGTTTTAATCCATGACGGCATCTTAAATCCTCATTCCTAACTCAAGTAAACTTTTTTAGATGACTAACAGATGTATTTAAAAAGCATGAGCACTGCTTAGCTTTAATACAAGGTACAATATTTTCTTTTAAAGAAATGAAGTAATATTTTAAAATATAGATTTGTGTAGAAAATAATGTCTTATTCATCCATGTTTATTCGTAGCAAGTTTTAAGGAAGAAAAAAGTTGAGCAGGAAAGGCTCACAAATGTGATGGTTAACCCCTGGCTACAGAATTGAGTTCCTGTTTTAAGTGGCCATTTTTAGTTTTTTCTTCCCCACAGGAAGAAGCAATGACCAACAGGAAGTTGTTTTATATTCCAATTTCCTTCATAAGCGTTATATAAAAAGTACATCTAAAAATTACTGGTGCCTGATTCTGGTCATAACTTACTGTAAGTTCACAAATTATAACTGTGTTATCGAGCCCACAGGTATGTAGCTGTTTTTACTTCAAAATTATCGTCATTTTTACAACAAATGGATAAACAGAGCCCTCTAAAGGGGGGGATAAAAGCCTTTAGGTTAATAGTAATGGAGTAAACTGTAATTCAGGGTCAAACAAGGTGTTTAAAAGGGAGAGCGAGACAGATGGGAAAATAAAATGGACACTGATCGAGATAGACAGTCAGAAAAAAAAAGAGAGAGAGAGAGACAGAGAGACAGTAGTGATAGTGAGACAGAAAGAAAGAATGAGAGGGAGCGACAGACAAAAAATAGACACTGATTAAGTTAGACAGAAAAAGGAGAAAGATACAGACAGAGAAAGAATGAGAGAGAAAGACAGACAGGAATGGAAATAAAGCACACAACAATAGAGACAGAAAATGTGGTACATACAGAGATGGAGAGAGACATGGCATGACCGAGAAAGAGAGATGGGCATACAGAGAAAGAGAGAGATAGAGAGATATGTAGAAAGAGGGAGAAAGAGAGAGAAACTCGAGGAGTTCACGCTGATTTCACGTTAATGTTGGCGTGACGTGATGGTGATGTCGGTGCTGACCTGGAGGCGTCGAGTTTCTGCTGCTCGAGGAGGCGCTGCTGGGATTCCCAGTTCACCCTTTCCTCCTCGAACTGACGTCTCCTTTCCTCGAGCTCCTTGTGCTGAGCCTCCAGGTTCTTCTTCATCTGCTCGTGGCGCCGCTGCAGCTGCACGGAGGGGAAAAAAAAAAACCAAACAAAAACAAAACAACTACTGTTAGAATGAACACAATTATACCAATAATGTGAAAATATATTCAGTATATATAGTAGATCATAATGTGAACATCGGAGGGTGCCTAAACTTTTGCACACTTCCATCCACGTGTGCGCGCACATGTGTTGGACGGACCGGGGATGGGGGGGATTGAGGTCTTTATACAGCGCTCCCACAAGCCCTGGAGCAGAAACGTCGTACCTCTGCCTCGGAGTCTTTCAGCTTCTGGACTTTCTCCTTGACTTTCATCTCGAACACCTGCTCCCTCTCCATCTCCCTCTTCTTCATCTTAGCCACGTGCTCTCGCCTCTCCTCCTCCATCTGCGCCAGAGGGCTCCTGGGGGACGTGCCGGCACGCACGCAAGAGAGTTACAAACCAGACGACTGTACAAACTGCACTCATGAATTACTGTTATATTACAGTGAGAGAGAGACGTCTCACATCTGCAGTGATTTTATATATACATGAAAGAGAGAGAGAAAGATGAGAGCATGAGAGACACTGATGGACTGATAAAAGCAGAAAGACACTGGAAGATGGAGATGACAAACAGATGGAAAGAGAGAGGACATAGAGAAGAAAATAGAGACCAAAATTAAGTAAACCAAAATAAAGAACCGAGACATACAGTAAGAGAGAGAGAGACGAGAAGAGAAGGGACAGACAGTACGGGAGAGTAAAGGAGAGACACACAGAGCAAGAGTGGGACCGTATGTGAAAAAGGGAAACAAAAAGAAAGAGTTAACGAGAGACAGAGAGGAAATAAGAGAAGAAATGAGAGACAGTGGATGGAGAGAGAGTGGGACGTCTCACATCTGCAGTGATTAAATATATACATGAAAGAGAGAGAGTGAAAGAAAGACAGATGACAGACACACTGATGAACTGAAAAAACAAAGACACTGCACGATGGAGAGAGACAGAGACAAACAGATGGAAAGAGACAGAAAGACAGGAAATAAAAGAAGAAAGAGAGAGAGAGAAGGAGTGAAGAGACAAAAAGAAAGGGGGAGTAAAGAGGAGACACACAAGAGGGGGACAGCATGTGAAAAAGTGAGAGAGAAAGGAAGAGAAAGTGTTGGAAAGAGACAGAGACAGAGTGGAAGTGAGAGAGAGAGAGACACCCGCAGAGCTCGATGGACAGCACTGAAGAAACCGCGAATATAAAACTCCCATCCAACATCCCAGCTTTTCACCATGTTTTTCTCTGGACAGACGGACCGGTGGTTATAAAAGCGGCGAAGCAAGAAAGCTCGAGCGCTGAGTGGAGGTTAGTGAGCGAAGCAGACGCACGGAGCGCCAACAAATAGGCAAAGCACCAGAATGAGATGTCACCTGAAAGCTCAACCTACAGGTCTGGACTGATGCTGCGATTTAACCAGCAACGACACGAGAAGACGATCCTAAAGCAATTTTCTGGTTAAATTAACTGGTGTTTGTTTCATCGTTATTGTTTCTGAAAAAACGAGTTGCGGACCTGATCTAAATAAAATAAAGGACCAAAATCATGTGTGTTTAATTGTGCAAATTAAATTAAATCTGTTAAACTCCTGTGCAAAGCGTTTAAGACTAGATTTAAGAACCAGGCCTTTTTTACAGCCTAGTGTGTGCGTGTGTGCGCGCGCGCACATGCTTATGACTTTACTTGCATGAACATTTTTCTTTCAAGCTGCCAGAAAAGAAAGAGAAGGAAAAAGGGAGGAAAAAAAAATTTATACAACAAAAATCCATCACAGACACTAGAGGGCGCCATCACCAGTGTAGGGGAGAGAAACTGGTTTGCTTTGGGAAGAATTTCAAAAATAAATAAATAAATAACATCAAAACCACACTTACATGCCTTCGACCGAGTCAGTTCTACAAAACAGAAAGACACAAACTTAGCATGCTGAAATCAGTGTGTGTGTGTGTGTGTGAGAGATAAGAAGCAATAACAAGATTGTGAAAACAATAAATGCTAAAATGAAAAACGGTGAGCTCTGAAGAAAAATAAAAATGTCTCAGATCAGACAAGCAAATGTGGTTTCCTGTCAGTTAGTGGTGAATCTGGTGAGGCAGCTTATTGGCTGCTGCAATGTGTGTTAGTGCGAGCGAGAGTGTGTGTGTGTGTGTGTGGGAGTGTGAGTGCATGCGTGGAAGCGCGCGAGTAACACTCGCGCATGCGTGCGATTACAGGCCAGGTTAACCGCTATGAAATTTGATCGGTTTGCTTGAGACAAAGCCGGATGACGGGAAATGCTGAGTCATTCGTTTTGACAAAACAGAGTGCGCTGATGGAGCTGATCTGTCTCGTGTCCTATATCACACAGACAGACAGACAGAGACAGGTGTGCACATCGAGACCGCACCTTTAAAAAAAAAATAAAAAAAACACGCTGGTGTTCACTGAGCTCTGATTATTCTCGTCATAGAGTGTGTTAACTCCTTCAGAACGACAAATCTCAGGTCTGTATTAACGAGCTGCCTCTAATGTGTTGCCGTAGTAACAGAACACATGGACCTCTATGAGAACACGCTGAAGGAAGGAGTCTCCAGTGTTAGAGATTTGTAACGAGCTGAAATTGTTGACATTATAATGCGAGACTAAATAGACTAAAGAATACGATGTGTCTTTCCTTAATAAAGTCAAAACTGTAATTGTTGGCGACCCGATGTGTGCTCGAATTAGATCTCGTACTTAAGTATTAGCACCCTTGATCAGCCAGCCATTCCCAAAACCCCATCCCCTTAGGTCATAGTTCTGATCAACACGAGACTACGACTGCTTACCCCCCCCCCACCGCTATTTAGTTTTTTTTGTTTTGTTTTTCTTTCCCTTTTTTAGTTATTTATTTGTCTGTTGATTCGTTGGTTTACTCGGTCTACTGTAAGATTGCTTATATTGTATAACTTCTACTTAACATGTGGATAGTTATTTATATAATTCAATGTTTTATACCTGAATCTTGCACTTTCATACTTTTCATATTGTAATTGTTTGAGATTTAATAAAAAAAAAATTATAATAATAAGGCTGGTTACTTTTTAAATGTAAATACTGAATCAGAAATATTTTATTTTAATGGGGATTTTAAACCTAATTACAAATTTTATTTATTTTGCCCAGGAACGATTGCGCCGCCTCCCTTTTTTATTTTTTTACTGCTCTCAGTACCCTATACTGGCATATTATTTATGCTCTCAGATACAGCAGGTGTCAGTATGCAACTACTTGGTTTGAGAGCCGTCATTAATCATAAGAGAAGAGAACAACAAAGTTAAGACTTCGCACGATGCCTAATATTGACAGTGACATTCTCGAGGGCCTTCCTACTTTATCATCAGTTATGACTATGTGCACACAGATTTCGGAGGATACGGCAAATTATGACGTCTAAATAGCAATCTACTTCCGTGTTCAGGTACGACTGGCTTCCAGATCTGATTTGACCCGTGCAGGGTTCCCAAGCGCAGAATTATCGTGTTCTCACTGAGCAAAGTGAACCAGACTTCACGGTCATGTGTTCTCAGAAACGATCCCTGGGCCCTTTGGACAAATAAAAAAAATGTATATATAAAAAAAGAAAAAACCTTTATGAGCACATTTAGAGAAATGGAAATAGAAATTCTGTCTATAATTTGTTTAGTCCATCACGCATTTTTTAAAAGAAAGAAATGGAGAAACATTAATTCATGATAAAATGAACGGACAGAAACTCTGTCTAATAAGAACAACAGTAAGGGATTATTTTTGCTAAGACGGACAATTTAACCACTTGCTAGTTTCTGACAGGACGCTTAGTCACTGTGACGCTGAGAATGAACGCACTAAACTTCGGATTAGACCGACACGGTTACGTACTTGGTGAGCTGTCCTTTGGCCTTGTTGTTGTCCATGCCGTTGCAGGTGACGGCGGCCAGCTTCCTGCTCCTGTAGTTCTCGTAGTGGACGTTGTTGGTGACGTCCTTCAGGTCCTGCATGTGAGTCCTGGGAGAGAAGCACTGACGTTAGACACGGTGCAGTAAGCTTCAGACACATGGCTCAAGTTAGTAGACATGTATTTATATATTCTTTAAAATATGATACATTTCAGGATATGATGAATAAAGTTTTTGTTTGCAGGTCGACACTGCGTCGTGTACCTGATGAGCATGTTCCGCAGAATGGTGAAGTCACAGTGGTCTGCGTTTTCAACTGGAAAGGGGAACAACAAAAAGGGAGAGAGAAAAGGAATTCTCAGTTGTGTTGGTATAAAACTGTGACAGGAGACTGGATAGACAAGCCTGCGACGGCAGAATTTCTATCTTTTTTCTTTTTTTAACGGAATGCCAGATTCTATGGCTATATTCATGGCGAGAAGTTTTTTTTTTTTTTATTCAATATGTTTGAAATTAATTTTTGTCTAAGAACTTTAAAACTACATTTGGATTTATTTGTTTAAAAACTTTTTTAAAAGTGTCAATAGAATACAACAAGTTCCTTAGAGGAGTAAGAGAGTTACAGTCAAATAAAATGTTTGATGGACAGAAGGGTCCTGCATGATAAACATTGTGGTGGATTGTCTCTCGACAGTAAAAATGTGTGTGTAGCCTTTGAGTGTCCTATCCGGCATCTTGTCTAGGTCACTTGATCCCAACGATTTTTAAAAAGGAAGTGTATGTCTTGATCCAACATTGGGGTTTACTTCACATTGTTTATTATTTAAGCATTCGTCCCATTCTGCCATTTATTTTTGATGTATTCATTTAAAATTGGTTTTAAATCTGTGAAGGGTATAAATCATTTGATTGTTTTTTTTGGATAACGCTTCTTTGGCAGTTTTGTCTGCTTTGTGATGGCAGAATAAAATTTTATACTATGAAGACTATTTGAAGTGTATAATAATAATAATAATAATAATAATAATAATAATAATACACAGATCTGTCGTAATATTATAAGCACCTACCTACAATTAAGTATTACAAGACAGAAGTTCTAGTCATAGGACTACATGCAAACTTTCTGATCACAGCGTAACTTTAAATGGACTTTCTGTTCCATCAAGTGCAACAGTAAAAGACCTGTGTGTGATTATAGATGCCAGTCTTTAATTTGAAGCTCATTTAGATAATATTACCAGAATAGCGTTCTCATCTCAGAAACATTGCCAAGATAACAAACATATTGTCACTAAACACTGCAAAAAAAAATCTTAATTGTAGACACCTTACTGTCTGGTCGTTCAACTAAATGCATAACAAGCTTCAGTTAGTCCAGAATGCAGCAGCGAGAGTCCTCACTAGAACCACAGTGAGCACCACAAAGAAGCACATCACCCCTGTCTTCTCCACACTGCATTGGCTCCCTGTGAACTCCCGCATCGATTTTAAAATCATACTTTTGACTTATAAAGCATTAAATGGTCTCGCGCCACAGTATCTGAGTGAACTGCTCGTGTCTTACGATCCGCCGCGCCTACTTCGATCAAAAGATGCAGGCTGCTTGTCAGTACCTCGTATTATGAAAACTACAGAAGGGGGCTGAGCTTTTTATTACAAATCCCCAAAGTTATGAAATAGCCTTCCAATTAATGTTCGGGACTCGGACACAGTCTCAGTTTAAGTCCAGGCTAAAAACCTATTTATTTAGCCAAGCATTTTTGCAAAAAGATTTTCTTTGGGCTACGTCATGGACGTAGAGTATTATGGTGAACTGGTATGTTTAGATGATGTCTTCCCCACTCTCATTGATCACTCAGGTTTGTTGACAGTAAGGTGATCGGTCGCTTTACATCCCAGTTCCCCCTCATGTCTGTGTTTCCTTCTGGCTCTCTCCCTTTTAGTTATGCCGTCATAGTTAGTCCTGCCGGAGTCCCTGCTTGCACTCTGCACTAAATATATATTCACCTTATACATTACGTGACTGTGATCATACCCAACTGATATATTTCCTCTTCTCTCTCTTCCGTCTCTCTCTCGAGCTACACATGTCGTTCCTGAGCTGCCAGTGATCCAGACCTCCTCTGCCCTGTGGACCTGTCTAATGCGTCCTGGTCACATGCGTGTGGTCTGTCTGGGATGCATGTGGTGACTGGGGACGGTTCCACTTTACCAAGAAGACGGTCCTGGCCTCGGCTGAAGCTGACACATGTTCTCTGAGGACTTGTGACTGCAGTCGCTCGATAGTTCAGGACTGGAATTTCCTACAGTCTACCTGAGCCTCCAACAACAAACTAAGGACATTAACTGTTATACTGAACTTCCAGCCTCTTAACGCACAGTATGACTGCAGATAAATCCCTACTATCTAATTTCACCCAAATGAGGATGGGTTCCCTGTCTAGGTTTCTTCCTATTGCCATCTCGGCGAGTTTTTTTTTCCACCCTAAGCATCGTCGCCCTCGGCTTGATCATCAGGGACAATCTAATCATTTTGATTCATACACATTCATATTTCATATCAACGTCCATGATTGCTTTTGATTGTGTAAAGCTGCTTTTGACACGATGACGATTGGTAAAAGCGCTTTACAAATAAAATGTAATTGAATTGAAGTATCTCCCCTCTCTGCCACCATAACAGTACTGACCTGTGTGTACTGACACCTTTCTGTAACAAACAACCAGCATTAATTTTTTCTTTAATTTGATCTACAGTAGCGCTTCTATTGGATCAGCCTTCACTCCACATGTTTATCAGTGAGCCTTGGCCACACATGACCCTGTCACCAGTTCATCGGTTTTCCTTCCTTGGATCACTTTTGATTTGTCCTGACTACTGCAAACCAGGAACATCCCGCAAGAACTGCAGCCTTGGACTTGCTCTACTCTTGTGGAGTGAAGGCTGGTCCGCTGTAACCCGATCCAATAGAAGCGCTACTGTAGCTCAAATTGAAGAAAAGGTTAATGCTGGTTGTTATAGAAAGGAGTCAGTTTACACAGTTCAGTACTTTTGGTTTTGGTGGCAAAGGGGGATATACTCAATATTACACAGGTGGTCATTATGTTATGGCTGATTGTTGTATGATCTTATGAGCCATATGATGAGAACCCTGACCCTAGGATAAATTACATATAAAAAAATTATTAAAATTAAATAAATTGCAGACTTGATCAACACTTTTTTTTTTAAAAATCCTACCAAAAGCTAATGGTTTACCTCAATGATTCACAAGTAACACCGAACGTTAATGGCTGAATGTTTCAACTATGACTAAAGTGTATTTATTTAGTTAGGGCTCATTATAATATTTGAGTACTTGGTCATGTGATTATGCCTTATATCTGATTATTTAGTCATGTCACTAGGGCTAATTATAATAAATGAGTACTTAGTCATGTGACTAAACATTTAAGTCAGAAACACGGCTGATGCAGAGTTGAAAAGAGCGAACAGTAACAGATTCAGTAATTTAAAGAGAGATGTAAAAGTTGAACCGAACACTTTTTTTTTTTGCAGCTTGAAAGATGGACATCGTGTGATTTTTTTAATGCAATTTGCAAAAACCGATGATCCAAAATACTTCCAGTTTTGGCCATTGGCACAAGCTGTGCATGTTCCAAGGCTAAAAATTTACTTTAGTTATTTGTCTGCATCATATTTATTGTAAATTTATATTTACCATTTTATATTTACTCTACATTTACAGTTCCATTGATGACTTTGTGTCTTATTTCATGTAAATCTATAATCTTTAAAAATCAATCAAAACAATTCGCTTAGATAAGCCCAGTACATTTTATTTATGCTTTTTATTTAATTTTATTCATGTGTTAAAGCTGCAATACTACCGTTACTACTGGACCATACTTTAAACTCACTGCACTACTTTTGGTCACTTTAATTTTCATGTTTTTATTTAAAAAAAACAACAAAAAAAAAACAACAACAACATTGTTTTCTAATTAAACATAAAACCACATTACAGTGGTGTGACAAAGTATTTGCCCCCTTACTGATTTCTTATTTTTTTGCATGTTTGTTACGATCATCAAACAAAATTTTAATGTTAGTCAAAATATTGCAAGTTATCGAAAACGCTTGATTGCAGTTGTTGCTGCTAATAACAAGTTATTAGGTTTCGGGGACAAACACTTTTTTCACACAGGGCTATGTAGTTTCGGGTTTTTGTTTTCCCTTAATAATAAAAAAACCTTCATTTAAAAACTGCATGATGTGTTTACGTGTGTTATCTTTGACTAATATTTAAATTTGTTTAATAATCTGAAACATCAGGGTGACAACCATGCTAAAAACATTTAAAAAATCAGAAACACTTTTTTATACCACTGTTACATGCAAGTCCTAAAATCAACAATGACAAAAACAATACACTAAACTTCTAATACGGTTTTAATCGTGTCAACTTTTTTAGGTTTTTTTATTTAGTTGTTTTTATGAGTTAATATAAAAGAGATAAAGAAAAAGATTTTTTTATGTTTGTGTGTGTGTGTGAAAAGAAAAAGATTTTTTTATGTTTGTATGAGTGTGTGTGCGCGCACCACATGCAGTTCATATTTCTACAATGTCCCTGTGTAATATCCTTTGCCTGAAAATAAAAAGGTTACACTATCAAAAGAGCTTAAGGTGGAAAAACCAAATAAAAAAAAAAATCTGCATCAGAAAGCGCTGAAGATGGAGAATTTGATGGGGAAAAAAAAAGTTCATTCGGCAAGATTAATCTTTTCCCCCCTCAAGATTGTAATGATTTGTTTTACTCCGGCTTATTTCATAGTTGTTTTTTTCTTGCCCTGATTTCCTTCCAAATGTATTTCCACCTATCTCTCGCTCCGTCTCTCTCTCTCTGTTAGAGCACTCTTTCATCAACGCAACAACTCCAACCACGGAGGCCAACGACTATGACGCGTTTTCTCCAAGACGGTACGGGTATGAGCTCTGATTGCTGTGAGAAAGCATGTCTAAATCAAAACTACCTGTGCATCGTTAAGTAACCATGTGTACAAGCGCAAAGAATTTGCCAGCACTACTACTGTATACACAGAGTGGTTCGGATAGCCATGAG
>JAQMYI010000019.1:1918629-1935004 GCA_030014275.1 Clariallabes melas
AATAACAGGTCTTTGAGGGTCAGAAATCTGGCTGATAAGCAAGTGATCAAATACTTATTTGACACAGTAATTCACAACTAAATTGTTCAAAAATCATACAATGTGATTTCCAGATTTTTCTTTTTAGATTCTGTCTCTCACAGTGGAAATGCACCTGTGCTGAAAACTGTAGACCCTCCATGATTACTACGTAAGAGAACCTGTAAAATCACAGGGGGATCAAATACTCATTGACCTCACTGTATATATCCTGGTTAGGGTTCGCACTGGACCAGGATCTCGGGTGATATTCAGGATGAAATGGCAGCATCAAAACAAGGGGCCAAAGGAGAGAGCCCTGAGGAACACCTCATGTTCCCTACATGTTTAACCTAATTAACACAATACAGATCGTTTATACTGCAAAAATACAAAAAAGTGTAATATTTTCTTCACACTGCCCAGCCTGTCCAGCAGGACTGTTAGTGATGTGACCCCACATGTCAATGGACTCTCATAAGACACAAGGTGAGGGTTGGAATTGAACAATGGGAAGCATGCACCTCTTGGAAAAACTAAATTCTTTAAAGTATATGGAAAGTAATTAGGAACCGATAAACATGAGTTAGAGAGCGATGTTGCTCCGTTTCTACCAGCCAGTGTTTAAAGGTCTCACCACGAGGCTTGGTAGAGCACCACATTAAACCATGAGGACAGTCAGAGCAACATTAAACAGAATGGTGAACGCTGGGGTGGGGCGGGGCTTAGGGTACGCGGGGAGGGGTTGGGGTAGTAGCATAAACATGAGAAATGATGTTTACCAAAAATGCCCTCTGTCAGTCATGGAAAGGAACAGACAAAGAAAAAAGAGAAAAAAAAGAAAGAAGGAGACGTGAACGACCGAGGAAAAGAGGAGAAAATTAAAAAGAAACACTTACCACCACATTTAAGTAGGAAAAATCTATTTGATAAAACAGGGAACTTGTAGAGAAAGAAAGGAAACATGGAAAATAATAATAAGCACGAAGATCAACATGACACTGAAGTCACTTGTGATGCAACAGGGGTTACAGGGGGACTGTTCCTGACATGGCCTAAAATACCCAGGATGCACTTCTTCCTCCCGTCAAACAATCGTCCTTCTCTTGGGTCTTGACATGGAGATCATTTTCTCATTGTCTGACTGTCTCACAACACTCGTACCCGTGCACCCCTGTTCTGTAAAGGTCAGTGTTTCAGTCCTGATGGACAGGAGCGTACCTTCTGCCACGCCCCATGGGTACTGCCTCCCTCTAGCCTTCTTCCCGTTCGCTTCGATGATGGTGTTGCTGCCGACTACAGCCAGAGGAAGTCGATCCTACACACACACACACACACACACACACACACACACACACACAGACAGACGTTCATCAAACTGTTCCACAAATACAAACTGCCTTACTTCTAGGAAAAACTCTTACACTTTGACATACCTTTTAAAATAAACGAAAATACATTTGTTTTTGGGGTTGGGGACTCACTTTGATCTTTTTCACCAGCTTGTTCTCCTCTTCGTCGTCGGTCTCTGGAAACTCATAGATTTTGATTTTGTGCTCCTGGATTTCTCTCATGATCTGAGAAAGGAGAAATGTTTTTTTTTAATAGTATATAGAGTGAACATGAATATTTGAATATTCCACTGAGTCCCCAGGGTTTCTTAAACATGAGCACAAAGACATCCTCTAAACAAGATGATTTTTTAAAAACAGATTTAACTTTCATGACAGAAGACTGAGGGTGAAAAGATTTTTTTTTGCTATGAAGTTATTAGAATAAATCCAATATTATCGTGAACAGCTTCACATTTCTGCGGAGGGAGACAGGCTGCTTTCGATTACTCGAGCAGAAACGCACAAAAAAAACCCCAAAGAAAACAAAAAAACAAAGAAAAAAAACGCTGACTGTTTTTGGTGTATGTGTACAGTATAGATAGATAGAAGTCACATTTTAACCCAAGAATAACATGCATATATTTATTTTTTTTTTACATTATGTCTGGATGATGAACTATCACACATTTAAAATTAGGTCAGATTTTTTTTTTTTAATCATCTCTGGATTATGAACTAATTATAGCTGCCATGTTAAGATGAAGCGCTGTAAGATGTAAACTAGTGACACTGATTAACACTGCCTTAGTTCTCTAGATTTATGCATTTCCTTTCCATACCAAAAATTCCAACAATCGATAATCTCAAATCTACACCTGCTTTAAATTAATAATGACTATTATTAATAGTATGAATAAGTCAAATCATTTCAGCATGGACTTCAATTGTCCGAACACACAAAAACAAGGTTGGGATTTATCCTCTATTCCTGGCTCTTCCTCTCCTCCTGCTGGGGTAACATTTAAACAGATGGCGCGGCACACGCCGGACCTGAGCTGCTCAACGGTCCTGACTCGTATCTGCATTAGATTAGCCGAGCCCAAACCCAGGTGACGGGGAGCGAAGCGGGCTCGCATGCTGGGAAAACATTTTCCTTCTGCTCTGAGATGAGCACGGAGCTGGACAGTACATGTTTAATGCTGCATGTCATCAACATACCCGAGACATCTTCAGGAACGTGAATTCTTTTTTTTTTTTTTTTACAGTACCATAACTTACATGGACAGACTACATGCGTATGATTATGGAAATGAAAGATGGAGGAACGACATAGCTAAACGAGTTAATTAGCATCTGGATTGTTTTCTTTTTCTTTTCATTTAATTTATTGTTTTAAGTTTATAAAACTGTAACATTAAGAGCTGGGTAATGAGACTATATAACCGATACCGCCATCAATTAGAGCATTACATTTATTCGTTAGCATTGTGACTAAATATCTAATAGTATGGAGCTGACTTAAAATTTTTAACTGAAAGAAAATAAATAAAAAAGCAGTCATAATTTACATTTTTGAAGAAAAAGTTCAGTTTTTTTTTTTTACGTAAAATATTTGACAAACCTGTACACTGATACCACGGTCTATAAAGATCTTTTTTTATAATGATGCATCTTTGGGTATGTTTTTTTTTGGCCATATTTCTCAAATATCCCAAAAGAGAAAGAAAGACAGGGTGAATGAGTGAGACTTGAACCTGTTTCTTGAACTGTTGGCACTCCTCGGGAGTGAGGGTGTCCGCCTTGCCGATCAGAGGGATGATGTTCACCTTCTCGTGCAACCGTTTCATGAACTCGATGTCCAGCGGCTTCAGTCTGTGCGAGAAAAAAAAACAAGCACTGGATGTTTATGAACAGATTGTGACCTAATCCCACAGAGAGAGAGAGAGAGAGAGAGATTCTTCCATACTCGGCACATTCCCAGCTATGTAATGAAATGAAAGTAACTCTTCCTTGTGGGTGTGCTGTGGATTTCCTGCCAGTTTTCTGGTTGTGATAACGGTCGGCTGAGTGTCTGTTATTACCCGCCGTGATTGGTTTGTACAGCCGAAGTTCAGAAAGGACACGGTGTGCACGGCAGAAATGTTTGCTGTGTCTCAGTGTCTGTGCGCAAAATCAATCAGGAAGTGTGTTTCAGTCTCAAAAAGTGCACCAAAAAAAAAAAAAACATAGCTTCAGCTGGACCCAAAAGCCTATCATCAGAATCTGACTCAAGTTAAACAGGCATTAAAACTCAGCTATTAATAAATAAATACGTGTTTAAAATGTGCGCTGCTACAGGGGTCATAATCGGATTATTACTCGACACTACATTCAGTTACGATCAGGAAGAATCTTATTTTCAAAAAGCAAAAGAAAATACACTGAGATGTTTTCATACACACACTGACCAAACATCTAAACGTGCACTGGTCTCGACCAGGATTCTGCAAATCCTCCAGTTTTTTTTTTTCTTTTTCCTCTCACTTATAAGTGATGTACTTCTACAACATGACACGACCACTCAGTGCGGCCGACTGCCGTGAATTGTTTGGAAATAAAGCGGCACACAAGCGTGCACAAACTGTCTCCAGGCCGCGAGTCTCACTATCTGCTCGTTATCTATCAAAGCGCCATAAACAGTAGGAAATGGGTGCGACGACGGGGGAATTCGTGACTCTGCACGTGCCCTCCACGCTTTGAGCTCGGACATAAAACACAACCCACGGGGCAGTTTTAAGCTCATAGCTACGGCTTTGACGAAATTTTACCGCATAGCCTTTTTCGCGTCGCTGTCTTCTGTTCATATTTGATATTAAGACACTTTTCGTGTTTCAGAAAAGAAGGACGATCGAGTGCAGAAGCTTCTGAGTGGCGTAACAGAACCACATTTTATGGCTTTACATTATACAAAAAAGGCCACACACATTTAAGGCCAGTCTCAAAACTCTCAAGAGTCTTAAAAATCTATCTGGAAAAACGATGCCATTCACGATCGATTAATTAGCAGCGGACAGTACACCGCTCTCACGCTAGCAGAATAAAGAGGTACATGAGCGGTAGCGCGAGAGCGGTGTAATGTCCGCTTCCAATTAAACGATCGCAGATGGCATATAAAATTTTTATTTTTTTAAAATGCGAAGGCGGACTGAAGGTCGCGCATGTTTGCAGACACGCACCGGTAAACGGCTCATCTTTATAAAACACAGGAAGATTAATAAAACTGAAGCAGCACGGATGCCTGCATCAACACATCACTCATCAATCACCTATTTAAAAAAAAAGAAGAAGAAAAAAAGACGCTTATACGTAAGGTCCTGTCGGTGTTTGTGGATGGTTGAGACTTCACGTTTGTGTTTTCTTATACGTCGTGTAGAACCAGTGTTATCAGTACATTTAAAATGTGTGATTTTAACATTTCAGAATATTTAGATTTTTATAATCCTACAGGACTTGCACTCGAAACAGTTCACATATTTTCATCCCGTATGGTAGGAGTGGATTATTTGGCAAGTTTGTTTAGAAATAATAATTATGGCGTACGACAGAGATACGTGGTCTGTAGCTTTTTTTTTCCTCGTTTGATGTAATTTGAAGTAAAATGTTAAACTTCAGGGTTCACGGCCTAAGAATTCTAACTACCTCAACTCGTTGCCTCATTACCACAATGTATTGGATTGTGTCCTGTTCTTGTCACGTTGTCGCCCTCGTTTGCACATTCATACATGCACTTTACGTACGTGTTACGTGATATCGATTCAGCTAATTTATAAAATCGTGATATTTACAGAATCAAGATATAAATCAAAACGGCAACTAGGAATTGTGATTATATCGTATCGGGTAGACTCTGGTGATTCCCGTCGCTGGCACACAAGACTTGCGTCAAATAGTATCACATTTAAGCATTAAAACACTGGACTGACTGCAAACACCACTATCGTCATCAATCCTTCTCTAGTCAATTCAAGTCAAGTCGGCTTTTATTGTCATTTCGTCAACCATATACAGTGAAACGAAACGGCGTTCCTCCAGGACCGAGGTGCTACACACTGTACTGTATATGTAGCATAAATTAACAGAAACTACGTAGCAAAGCAGGATACCCAATTAGCTGACTAAGACGAACGAAGTTCATACCATAAATTATTCTAAAAGTACTATACGAAAGACATCAATAATAGGAAAAAAAAAAAAAAAAAAAAGACAAAGCGCACGTGCAAATGTGCAAAAACAGGAGCAAAAACAATAATTTTTTTTAAGTCCCGTTTCTCTATTTACGCACATACGACATTCCTCTCGCAATTTTACTTGCCGGTCGATCAGACCTGGCCTTGATTAAATGAGTTTATGAGTAACACACATCCTGAAGATTCCTGACTCACCCGTGTCCTGAGGGAGCGATGAAGTACAGGCAGCAGTGAACTCTGTTGTCAGGCATCTGCCTCCTATTGACGCGTGACTCTGCATTCAAGTAATCCTCGAACTTGCTGTCGATGTGATCGATGACAGGCTGCCAGCTGCGGCAAGCGAGACACACAAGCTTTTATATATACACATATATACACAGTGCTTTCATCACTAAAGTGTAACGTTCTGAAGCAGACAGTGTTACTATGCAAATCCTGTGAAAAACGTAAGCTCGATTAAACGAGACGCAGCTAGATGAGGAAACGTGTGAATATTTGTGTGTGAAGGCTCAGAGGCTGTTCTGATCAAACTCACTCACCAGTTACTGTTATCTACGGCGTCTCCGAAGCCGGGAGTGTCCACCATAGTGAGCAGCAGCTGGACGCCGCCCTCCTTCATCAACACTTTAGACTGCTCGACCTGCGGCACAGAGCGTTCACACACAGACACACGCGTTCATGACAGATAGTGTAGCACAGCAACCATAAACCGGTCTTGATCGGTGGGAAGGCGTTCGTTCATGGTCATTTCTCCAAAAGTAACATAGCAGTTAATTTTAATATCTTGTCTCTATAGTAACAGATCTTTTATATAAACCGGGTTAATTCTTTCATTTATTTATTTATTTTTTCGCTGTACCCATGTACTATGGCTATATTCACTGCGAGAGTCAGTTTTTGTTATTCGATATTAAAACTAGATAAGATGTTTAAGATGTTTTTTTCCAAGAAACAAAAGCTCCTCACAGGAGTATTACAGTAAAAAAAAAATATGACTAATGGACAGAAGGTTTTTTTTTGATGAACACTGGTGAATTTTCTCTTGATAGTAAAATTTTTTTTGTTATAAACCGGTTAAAAAAAAAAAAAAAATCTCCTAAACAGACGATTTTTAAGAAGGAGCATCCTGCGGCGATGGTTCATAAGAACGAAAAGTTTTCTGCCAATCTGTGATTTCCCGGTATCAAGATTGAATTATCAAAAAAGTGAAGCTAGTACGGAAACAACTAAAACATCAAAGGATGAAGCACAACATTTTAATCTTTGATCTCTAATTTAAAAAAATGCAATTACTCTATTTTGCTTTGGTACAAGAAGGATAAAACATCCTCACATGAAACCAATCAACATTTTTGTGAAAACTCACTACTCCTGAGGTGATTATTTTCCGAAAAGAGCATGACATGGAGAACATGAAAAGCCCACAAATACACATCACATCATAACCATTCAGTATCACACTGTTTATTCTTTATTCATGTGGAAGACAGAAAAACGGAAAAAGGAGAAATAAAAAAAATATGCAAAAACATGCATATTCTTTTAAACAAATGTGCCGTTTTATTTTTTAAAAGCTGTTCGTTTGATGAGTTGAACCACGACAACATGAATGAATCAATCTCTCTCTTGGCTTTTTCTGAACTTAATTAGAACAATGAAAAACTATGGTGTGAAACTGCGAAACATCTGCAAGTGCTAACTCGTACCACATGGCAGCATAGCATTACTGTGGAATGCTGGGAAACTGAAGCCGGAGAAGAGGCCTAAAACAAAAATAATAAAATAAATAAATAAGTAAGTAAGTAATTACCCGTACCTGCACGGTTTTCTTGACTCGGTGCGACGGGCCCGGGTGTTCCGACGAATACAGGTCAGTGAGGAAGAGGGAGTTGATCATCGTCGACTTGCCCAAGCCTGATTCACCTGCAAATTGAGAAACCACGATATAAGATTCACTTCGGATTCAGAGAAGCGTGAGTGCAGCTTTAACTAGGGGGAAAGGAAAAAAAAAAAAAAAGTCCTCTCATATAAAATCTACACGGGCCAGTTTTGTGTCGATGCTCAGATGGCAGAGTCCGTCATTGCTTTTGGCTCGGGAGGATCGTTAACCTAATGACGCTGGAGAGATGTCGAGTCCGCGACGGGACGAAGGTCTGTCCCCCTTTTTTTGTGAGTGTGTGTGCGCTTCGCCTTTGCGAGGCCTCTGGATCCTGCGCCGCCTGGCAATGAACGGAAATAACGAGATCCATGCGAGAGAGGAAAGTACGGACCTCAAATGAACTGCGTCGCAGTTTTTTTTTTATTTTTTTTTTAGGTTTGAGCGGGAGGCTGTGAAACGGCGGCAGTAATGTTCTGACTGACCTTTCAGCCTTGTGTTTTATTATGAAAGATAAATCTAAATCTCATTACTGTCCTGAGAAGAGAAAATGCACTGTATATTATTTATTAGGCAATTTCAGGTATGTTAACTTTTAGCTTTTATCTACAACAGAGTTGATTTAAACTATGACTCGTCGTAGAAAACTCTTAATTTACTATAAACAGAGACTAGTTGCACGACAGTCATTCATGAGAAGACACAACCTGCTACAACCTCACTCCTCCTGTGGACATTTTATTGTGTTCCAAACTTTATCTTTTACAGATGTAATATAACCTTCCATTTGATAAACAAATAGGGCTTTAGCTGTGTTTTGACTTTCTTTTTTTGAACCAGGAAGTCATTGTGCTCAAGTGTTTACCCGACCTATAAATTTACATGACCTATAATTTGCACCCTTTGCTGAATTGCTAAATAAGGAGAAGGTTGTACAGATAAGACCTGACGGAGTATAAAGACGAGAGTTGTGTTTTTGTTCAGTCTGAGGAAGCGACACATTCCAGTAGTGAAGAGCCTCAAGTTGGTGAAACATAACATGACAAAACAGTCACATAACCACCACCACATCATGTAGACAAAAACTCCAACCACTTAATTTCTTAACTGAGCAATGATTAGAAAACCGGACAGTGTGCGAGGAGACACACTGATGATACATGTTTTCTGCTAATGAGCTACCACTAAAGAGCAAAACGAGACTGGAAAGTCTGCAAATAAGTAATTTTTTTTGTTTATTTGTTTATTGTTTTGTTATAAATAACACAAACATGCATTCGTAATGGTCTCCCTTAAATGCTGTTTATATGGACCATTTTAAGTCTAAAGTTTTTAACCATTTTCTTTAGTTAAGTCTGTACAACTTCTAAACTTTGGCTTTCCGCTCGTTCGTCCTCGACCTTTCACCTTGTCTTGTGCAGGTCGGATGTGTTCCAACACGTGCTCGTGATCCGCCTGTCGATTTTATCTATATTTTTTCCCCTTTTGTACCATGTCTCCTTTGAAAACACGATAGTTATCTCAACGTGGAATTTGTATAAATAAATACAAACATCTAACACACCAACTCCAAGAGCTGTAACACACGAAGCATTTTTTTTTTTAACAACACTGGTATTTATCAGCCTGTCGTATTTCAGTGTTTAATATCCCAGATGTTTCGTCTAACAGAGCTGAGCTTGGGATGACAGGACGAGGAAAGAATGAAGGAAATGTGCTGAACACCGAGTTTTTTTTTTCCTTTTTTTTTTCCTTCACGAAGCAGCTCTGTGTACCAGAGAGAGAAGTGGTAGGATGGGATGCAGGCAAGTGGGAGAAAAGAAAAGAAAAAATTCACTCAGCTTGAATAATAATCTCCAACAGGCTGGTTTGAGGATTTCAGAAGCGCATTATCGAGACAAAAGCTAAAAATAAAATGAAAAAAATATTGAAATAAATAGATCTTGCAAAGAAGTTAAGGTTCTATCGGAGGATCAAGTCACCAGCCATCACCGGGTCACAACTGTTAGATCCTTAAACAAGACCTTTAACCATAAGGCCTATACAACCCAGCAGTGCCGGTCCAAAGCCCGATTAGTAAGAGGAAGGGTTGAGCAGGTGTCGAGCTGGCAACCCGACTCAGTAAGTAACTACAACAGAGATGATGGATATATCTCTGCAGGGTGGGGTGTATCCGTCGCCTGATGTACCGAAGGGCGCATGGACGGACTATATCTGTGTGACAGGAAGAGCATCCGGCGTAAAACCTGAGCCACATCTTGCGAAGGAAATGATGCGATATGGCAACCGCCTGGAATAAAAGTAAAGTCCATGCATGGATGGACGGACGGACAGATAGATAGATAGAGCGATCGATCTTGTGAGCATCTGCACTGTAGCTTGAATATACTCAGACATCCCAGGCTACAATAACCACCTGTACAAACATGATCCGCAGAAAAGCATCTCAGTGCGCAAGAATATTAAGGCAGGGGCTCGCAAAAAAAAAATAACTGGGCAAACTGGGGAGGAAAAGATAAAATCGGTCATGGCTCACTGGATGTTTTTATTTAGTCATGAGTTTTCACTACACTACCGCTCAAACGTTTTGGGATCACTTAGAAATTTAATTGTCTTAAAAGGAAACACAAACGAAATTAGTGTGAATAGAAAATACAGCAAAAGAACAGGACATGCTGACACAGTCAGAGTTAGAAATAATGATTATGATGGATGTGTTCGTCAAACTTTGCCTTCATTTAAAAAGAATTACAGCCTGGCAGATATTCCAGCTGACACTTTTTTTTTTTTTTTAAAGATAATCTGATGAGATTTCACCCCGTGCTTCCAGGAGCATGTCCCACAAGATGGATTGGCTTGATGATGGAGTCTTCCTCCATACCATACGGTCAAGCTCCTCCCACAACAGCTCAATAGGGTTTAGATCCGTAGACTTGAAATTCCGGCTAACTTCAATTGTTTGTGAAATTAATAAAATTATTTTTGGAAAACAAAGAAATTTGCAATCGATCCCAATCTTTTGAGCGGTAGTGTACATCTGTACAAATTATGCTTTGATGTCGTTTTTGTTACCGCTTCCCTACTGCAACGTTAAATTTCTCAGCTTTTAAAGACTTTTTTTCCCTCCACATCAGACATCTATCTAAGAATTCTGCTTGAAACAAAGTCTCCATTTTGCACTTGCATCTATTTTTTATTTAGGCAGGATGTGAAATCACTGCCTTTCAACCCCTGGCTTCCTGTGTGGTTTCATCCTGACAGCGTTTACAACGAACGTCAAGAATGCAGTCACCCAGCTGGCTGAGGTTCAACTCCAGACAGGAAATTCAGAGTGCTGGCGTGCGCCGTGCCGTAAACCCTCGCTACTTATCGTTACACCGTTTCAATATGCCTTACTTCACATGATATGTACCGGCTACTGTACTGTTCTCTTACCCACGACCATTAGTGTGAACTCGAAGCCCCGTTTCACCGACTTCCTGTAGACCTGGTTGGGGAGGCTCGCGAAGCCCACGTATCCCTCGAGATTCTTCTGCTGCTGCAGAGAGAGAAAGAAAACAAGAATTGCACTTTCCACTTCATACCTCTGAAAGACGATTTAAACAAGTCGATTTAGATTAAACGGTTTGCATTAAGCCTGATACTTTCTCTAAAGTATTTATAAGACTGAGCGTTCTATTTTCAATATCGTATTTGCTCTAAAATGTTTACTCTAGGCTACATACACATTCAGTATTAAGCTTGATATTTGCTTCAAGACAAAAAAAATAAAAACTTTACTCACTGCTGTTTGTTTTCATCCAAGCCGAGTCCGGGTGACACAGAGGTTAAGGTTGAAATAAATCCGATTATAAGTGTCCAGAATTATTTTTTTCCGCATGAAGGGAGAAGAAGAGAAAAAAAGATAAAAAAAAAAAGAAAAATGTCTTTTCAAAAATGTAAGGAAAAGAAAATCTACTTTAAAAAATCATCTGATTAACATGACATTAAAATATTATCACGGTACACCGAAGTCATTTCTATCCTGTATTTCAATACATGATTCATACGAGACACCCGATATCTTACATGAATCAGGGAGTGTAGATAATTTTTAAAAACATGGGTATTATATTTCCTTTCGAATTAAATCAGTTCTAGGGTTGTAAATAACAGGAAGTAATTTTTTTCCGATGTGAATTGTTTTTTTATTTTAGATTAAAGGGATAAAAGCCTTTATGTATTATTTACTTATAAAGTCATTCAGACTTTAGATTTCTCCGGAGGACCTTAGGCGTTCAAAGCATAACAATAACCGTTGTTCACTTGGTGAGTATCTGCTGCTCTGGTTAACGCTACACCCACGTGACTTCATGTTACTCAGGGTGAAGATAAAATCTCCTCGTCACCCCTCGGGGGCAGCGAAGCCGACGCTCAGGTTTAGGAATGAGCAGCGTTCAGGTTGTCATCTGTGCGAGCGTGAAAAGTTATCCCCTAACCCCTAGGGACAGAGTGATGCTCAGACATGTCCGAAAGCATTTGTGAGAATTCAGCTGCTGCTGCTGCTGTTCTCAGTGTTGAGTTCGTCATAATGTCGGGATGCTAGAGCTTAGGATCCTAACCCATGTACTGGAAAAACTATGGGTTCTCAAGGACGAGCAGGGAAAAACTGTGTCTTAGGGCAAATTAACATTAGGCACAATTTATTTGTTCAGTGCCCAGGAATGATTGCTCCACACTCTACTGCTGGCCAGCTTTAATGCAATTATTAGTATTCTCTGTACTCTGGTATGCTTGCACATTTTTTCATTCTCCGATACAGCAGGTGGCAGTATGCACCTAGTTGGTTTGATATTTGGGGGAAAAAAATTAACAATGATGTCATGTCTACTCCCTTGTTCAGATACAGCTGGCGTTAAAATCTGATTCGTTCCGTGGCAGAGTACGCCACATCATGTAATTCTCGAGACCATCTCTTTCAGTCGACTCGGGTACGGTTCCTGAGCTTGGAACGCTTGCATTCTCACTGATCAAAATGAACCAGACTTTAGGGTCAAAGGTTCTCCAAAACAATGTCCCTAATGTGAAAACGCCCTTCAAATGTATACTTTTGCTGCCAGATTTGCCCAAATTGCACTCTCTCTCACATTCTTTTATTAGTGTAATAAAACCAACTGGGCGCTGATGTGCATTAGCCCTGCCCTTTTGTACAAACCTGGCAAGCCAAATTGTTTATGCACTAGCTTCCATGTCGAGCTACAGCTCATAATTGGTAACTAGAGGAAAAAAAAAAAAGAGCTATGAAAGACGGAAGGTTTCCCTAAAAATCAACGTCATTTCAATAAACAAAAACAAAAGTGATTGCCTCTGACATACTGTTCTCCAAAATATCTACTCGAACCCTAATTCGACTCGTAAATCCTACTGGAAACTCCTTGAAACGAAGACAGTCGGAAGTTTATTAGTGACGAGCTATAATGTAGAATGGGTTCGTACACCAGGGGCGGGGCTACCACACTGTACAAAGCGTCTGATTGGATACAGATCTGAGAAGTACAGGATGATGAGGTCATTGTAAATGTTTCAGTTTAATACAGGAATAAAAAACAGATTGTGCATGCATATTCTTTTTTTTCATATACATTGTTCATTTGTGTCTACAGAACTGAAAGACGTGTATAAAAACTAGAATTCAATCTCAATGAGAGTTTAAATGCACAAAAAAAAACCTAATACTAATAATACAAATTAAGTTACTGAAGCGTTTAAAAAGCTTCTGTTATGGAGCTTTGAGGCGCGTGCACGGGCTAAACCTGCCCCTTATCTAACTAAACCAAGCTAACCAGGTTAGCAGCATTTTTACACGATGAGCTAATCTCCATACCAAACATATCACGCGTTGGCTCAACCTTATTTCAATATTATCCCATTTTTATTGCCTCCAGATGCACACATTTGGAGTGAAACAACAAAAAAAATTATACAAAACAAAAATTTCAATGAAAAAAATTAAACCGTTTTCCTGTTAGCTTAGCTTAAACAGAGCTGCAACTAGCTTTGCTAATAAAGCTAATATTGCCCCTTCCGTATGTTTACTCAACCACACAGTTAGGAACAATATTACTTTAAAATAGTTATCATAATATAAAATACAGGTAAAATTAAATATGTATGTGTTTATTTGACGAGCCACTTTCCAGACCAGTGAAGAAAAAAAAAATCATCACAGGAAATGCCTAAACTCGCGGTCTAGCCGAGGCTAACGTAAATATGTTTAAAAGAAAATAAACACACAAATACAAAAACGCAACGTAACTAGTAACAAAATCGTAATCTCAAAAACTGTCCTGGTCAGAATTATTTAGTATTAATTTACAAAATATATAGAGCGAGTGTTTCTTACCCATAATGTCGCGGTTCAGAGCTGCTGCAGAAACCGAGCCGACATTCCCCTGCTAACACTTCCGCAAAAAAAAAAAAAAAACCTCTACGCGCCTTACGTCACGTAGCTGCCGTGGAGCGGCTCCGGGTTACGCAAAGACCGCAGCAGGGCTTCGAGAATCGCCATCGGAGGAATTCGAATCGCGTCGTGCACGTACAGATTAAAAAAAAAAAAAAAAAGAAAGAAAAGAAAAGAAAAGAAAGAAAGAACGAACGAAAGAAAGAACGGAAAAAATACTTTAAACAGCCACATCTAGCACATTTCATATTTTCACATAGGTGGAAAAATATATACAATTAGATAGATAGATTGATAGATAGACAGACAGACAGATAGATAGATAGATAGATAGATAGATAGATAGATAGATAGATAGATATAATTATCGATTATTTCATTAATTTATTTATAGTTATATTTTAAGCCTATTGGTGACTTCTGTTGCATATTACGTCATATGTACATGATAAAAAAAAATAAAAGATACATAAACGTAATAATGACAGAAAAATAGAAAAACATAGAAAGTCAGACAGACAGGGCAGGCATAAGGATAAAGAGAGAAGAATAGATGGATATACAAACAGACAGCAAGACATAGATAGATACTCTAGATAGATAGATAGATAGATAGATAGATAGATAGATAGATAGATAGATAGATATGATTAAAATCATGATATTAACTGAATCAGAATACAAATAGACTTGGCACCTGGGAATCACAATAATATCTATTTGACTGCTTCATGGTTATTCCCATCCCTGATAAATAGATAGATCTTAAATCCTGTAAACTTTTCTTGTGCCATAAAGATTGAAACTTCAGTTTTAGAAAATGCCCCAGCTGATCAGAAATTAATCTGAGATGTACTTGGAATAAGCTAAAAACCTAAGGCTAAGACTTAAGGCATGGGGCAGGGTACACCCTGGACAGGGTTCCAGTCCATCGCAGGATATAGACACGTTTACACACTACGGCAATCTGGGAACGCTGGTTAACCTAATCTGCAGACCTAAGATTACGATTACTTAAACGTAAATTAATTAACCATTATTCAGCTTTTTATTTATTTATTTTTTAAATATATTTTAGAAAATGGTCTGACTTTTACTTTGAAAGGTTTTGCCCTCCATTAATGATGACACTTCCGTGTTGTCCCGTGCGAAACGCATCCCAAAATTGCTCTGATACTAAACAAAGTGCACTTAGTAGGGTGCACAAGCATGTATAAATTATGCACTTTTAACATTTGGAATTGTATCTCTCGGATTACTATTGTTATTTTTGTTTTCAAAGATTGATAAATAATCGTAAAATATAATTAGAATGAATATGTTTTATTGGTTAAGATTGAGCGTGCAGAGAAACCTCTGATGTGTAGGGCACCTAAACAGGACACAGAAAGCGGATTGGGACGTTGCCTGGCAACTGACAGCGCCGGGATCAGGCGCGTCACAATGTTTCAATGTGTGGATTCTGTTTAACGCAAGATGAAGAAAAGAAACAAGCGGAGAAATAACAGGATTTCACTGCTTTTAAGGTTAAATGTCGGTGTTTATTAGGTTTTTAATTAGAGCGTTTGTTAGCTCGAGTGTTTGTACAACTGCGTATTTAGTGCAGTTAGCATGAGCTCCGCTCAGGGACAAGGACAGGGACATAGAACCGCCGCGGCGATCGCAGACACCGCAGAGGTTCCGGTGCGAGGGAGTCTGCGGAAAATCTTCAGCCACGTACGGGTGGAGAACATGGTCGCCGGGCTGTGTGGAGGCGTGGTGTCCACCATGGTGCTGCACCCGCTAGATCTGGTTAAACTAAGATTCGCAGGTAATCTCTCCCTCTCTGTATTTCCCGTGAAAAGTAGCTGCTCACACGTGCTCATCAAAGTCGCCCCCCTGATGACGTCACTCACCCGTTCCCAACGCGACCCGGTTAATTACGAATAAAAAGAAAATGGTCAGAATGGTATTTCTTTAAATAAACAATTATACTACACATAAAGTCACATTCTCATATAGTTTAGAGACGTTTTTGTTGTGCGTGTGTGTTATAAATGATGTGTTTGCAGACCTTCCGACGTCGCGCACGAGCAAATACTACAACGGGTTGTCACGGTGACGTGTGAAATGACGTCACGGGCGCGACTTTACGTGCATGTCATTTGCGAATTTAAATGAATCTGAATAGGAAATGTTCTGAATAATATGGATCTTTACCGCCACCTAGCGGTCTTTGATCTTCCTTTCACATTTATTCATTCATCATCATTAGCTATATCTCTTTCTCCTGTACACAGGGTTGCTGGGGGCCTCGAGCCTATCCCAGGTAGGGTTGCCACGCGTCCTTTAAAATACGGAATCGTCCCGTATTTGAGAATGATTTTTTTTTTTTAAAGCAGCGTCTCATGCAATTTTATGAAGACGCCTCCTTTCCTACTTTTGATTGGGTAATACTTGATGTCATCGTTAGTTTGATTGGTCTTTTTAACTGTCCAGTGAG
>JAQMYI010000019.1:1964178-1976441 GCA_030014275.1 Clariallabes melas
GCATTACACCAGACGGTTCTCCATTCAGATCTACAAAATGGTATCGATCAGACAGGTATGATCTAAACCATTTTAATCACAAAATGATCTAAACCATTTTAATGGACATGACAAAAATGAGATAATAAGGTTAAAAAAAAACTCTTTAAATAATTGGATGTTGAGTAAAAATGACAAGAAATGTTTTTAAAATGACAAAATATTAATTTAGCCTAAGGAGGTACCATCTTGAAACTGAATCTTGAATTCGCTCGAAATAATGAGATATTAATTCCAGGAAACCAGATATTGTGATTTTAAAGAAACAATACCTTGAAATGATGAGATACTAAACAAAAGAAGAAGGAAGTCCAGGTTAAATAATGAGATATTGGGTTCCGATAATGAGATCGAGATCGAGATGTTAAGTAAAAAACATGAGATACTGAGCTAAAATATTCAAAGAATTTTTAAATAATTTGATACTTATTCAAAATAATGAGATGCTCAGTCAAAATATCTGTACATTTATCTAGAAATAAGCCAAAACGGTAAGTAAAATAATGGCATGCCATGCTCTAAAAGTTCAATTCAATTCAATTTTAATTGTTTAGCGCTTTTAACAATTGACATTGTCGCAAAGCAGCTTTACACAATTAAAAGAATTATTGAGAAATTATTGAGACGTTAAGCCAAACTGAAAAAGTTACCGAACCGAACAAAACAGCATTATAGATAAATTAGATTTTAAAAATGTTTTCAAAAGAATCAGGAAAACAAACATCCAAAATAGGATCAAACAGTAAAACCTAGCTAAAAATTTAAGATCTTTTAATAAACTCAATTGACTCAATGAAAACAGGACACAGGTGTGTGTGGCCGAGCTCGGGTGAGGGTTGTAAAATCCGGGTTGGACTGGGATCTGGATGGAGAGCAGTGGCTTCTGGATCAGGGTGGAGTCCCATGTAACAAAAATGAGATAAGGTTAAAAAAAAACACTTATTATCTTTAAATAATGAGATATTGAATCAAAATGACAAGAAATAGTTTTAAAATAACAAGATTTTAATTTAGCCTAAGAAAGTACTATCTTGAAACTGAATTTTGAATTTGCTCGAAATAATGAGATATTAATTCCAGGAAACCAGGTATTGTGATTTGATTGAGACAATATCTTAAAATAATGAGATTGAAATAATGAGATATCAAATAAAAAAAATAAGAATGAGTCCAGGTTGAATAATGAGATATTCCAATATTGAGATAATGGGATTAAGATGTTAAGTCAAAAAAATCTTTAAATAATTAGATACTAAGTCAAAATAACAAGATATTAAGACTAAATAATGTTATGTATTTTTAAAGTTTAGTAGTTTAGTGATTTTGGACAACTTCGAATAGCCAGTCTGTCTATCTTTATGTTTTCTGGAGGTAGGAGGAAGGCAGAGAATCCAGAGAAACTGGTAGAGAAACATGTAATTTCATATCACACTATAAACTCCAGGTCTGGATTTGAACCGTAGACCGCTCCATCATAGCGTCTGGTTTGTTTACATCATTACCGGACCGATTGCAGCGCCTACGCAAAGGCGTGTGAGAGCAGGATGAAATGAGGTGTAGAAAAGATAACGTGGAACCAGTGGAGAACTGCAGCTGCGGTGGAGGAAGATATTCCCACAGCACTCGCAGGATAAACCAAGGGTTCGATATTACCTTCCTCCGACACAGGGATCAGTCCCGGGAAAGAGGATTAGCTTCGAATGACTTAAACAAGGTAGAAATGGCACCCTGGAAATACACACAATACATAAACCTCTAAACACACACACACCCTCGATTTCAAGTCGGCTTCTTTGTTGTTTGTTCAGTTCCAGAGATATTGCGAAAGAATCGAATTAGAGTGCTCATCAAAATGAACCCGTGCATCATCTGATTAAGCGGCTACAGCCGTTCTGTGCGAAATCATTACTTTGTTGGAAGTTAATTGCACAGCTGAGTCACAAACGCTTTGGTTACAGATGACTTTCTCCTGTTTTTATTGGTTTGCATAATAGAAAAAAACCTTTTTATCAAATTGGTTTGAAAACAGTCGAGTCTATTAACCCTTTTATTTAAAGGAAATGACTAAAGGAGCTTTAGTACTTTAGTCTGTCCGGCTCTGTCGGACAGATCAGCTTTCAACTTTTATTCTAATTCCATCATCAAAACCATCACAATTGTGATCTGGCAGATTGCTTACTAGCTAAATTAAGCCTCCGTAGTATCTTTGTCGTAGCTGCATTGCACTGCGCCAAGGACTGTTTTTTTTTATTTCTCCTTAATATGATGTTGAATATTGCAAAAAAAAAAAGAAGAAGAAAAAAAAACAAACAAACAAACAATGTAAGAACATCCATGTCTTCCATTTGTAAGATCTAAAAGCACAGATTATGCATTATGTCTGAGATCCTTTCACCCCAGCCATTAAACACCATTGTGAGCGCACTTCTAAAATCGACTTGTCACAAAGAAAAAAAAATCAGACCGCAACACCGAGCAACAAATTAGAACCAGAATCAGAATTCAGATGTAGATCTTCTCTCCGCTCATCAACCAGAAAAAGGGCTCTTGCAAAACCCTTGCACGAGGGATGCAAATACCTCATGACCACTTCAGGTTTAATCTCGAGCTCATTCATTCTTTCACGAACGCTTTCGTCTTCTCCTAGAGGAGCATCATGTTGTTTCTGCTGGAACTTTTGATTCATTCATTCATTCATTCAAGTGATTCAAGAGTGAGAACTGACTGGACTCATCAGTCATCCCATGGTTAATTTAATCATCTTTCATCGCGCAGCTATCGGAGTGGGGGGTGGGGGGCTGGGGGAGTTTGCTCGCGCCGCTCAGTGGTCTTCGTCAATAATGGATGGGATCTTAAAGAAACGGCCTCAGAAGAAACGACTGGCTCTTTTGAAGAACTCGATTCTTCACTTGTGTTTCATCAAATTTATCAGTAAAACAATTCAATTGATGTCTTCTTACAGCAATAATAAGCTTTCCTCTGCATATGTAGTAGGTTCCAATTTTCAGTTAATTATCACGTTCTGCCTTATAAAATGAACTGACCTTTAATAATGGCATAATGTTTGCGTGATCCAACCAGACTTCAACAAAGCAAAACGCAACAAGTGTTGCATCCCAGTTGGTTTGTGTCCAAAGCTTTCACCATAAAGTTCCCATGTTCAAGAAAGTGTGATAACATTGTGGCTTACTATGGGGTACTTTGTTGGCCTGTAGTGATTCACAGTTTGCTGACATGATGTATCTTTAGACGTATCTTCATCTTTTATCCTATGACCTTTCATAGTCCTTTGTAGGCAGCTGTAGCAGAGCCGCGTCACATGACAGGAAGGCGGTTAAAGTGTCAGGATGTTGTAACTGGTAAGGGATGTGCAGACCTTTGCAGCACACAGTAGGACTAGCTGTATCTTTGTTATCTGTGGGTTTACTGTATCAAATTGTCAGCGTTTCCATGCCTTTATATCACACCCATGTATTTTGCTTTAGTGTTTTGTTGCTACAATATAGCTAATGACCTCACGTGTCAGAGCCGAGGGAAGCTACGATTTTAAAACTGTAGTGCTTCACAGATTTGTCTGACTCTTCCACCTCCAGCTTGCAGCCGAGTGTAGCCGTTGCTGTTCATAAAAAAAGCTTGTTTAGGAAAACTAGGTAGTATAACCTCCCTGATTTGAGGTTAAAAAGATGCGAATTTTTTTTTAGATGCAAAAGTTTGAGCCTGAATGATTTATTTGTTTATTTCACCTCACAATATGTTATACAAGATCATTTTAATTATGTATCATGATTATTCTGTGTGGTAATTCATTTATCGCCACACTGAGTTTTTTATTTATTTAATGATTATATGTTTGCATTTGAGATGTTAATATGGTGCAGTTCCTTTATGATCCTGCAGGGGCACTCTAAACTATTCACACAAGGCAGTCATTCAGCACAGCACCTGTGTAGTAGAAGCAAATGTTGTTTTTTTTATTTTTTTTTATTTCAATGAATCATTAAGTTTGAATATCTGAATACAGAATCTGTATATTTATAAAATTACAGAATCACAATACAGATCAAAAGAGCACCTGGATATCGTGATATCATCGTATCAGGTGACCCCTGGTGATTCCTATCACTAGTATTTATAATGAGTAGCGCACTTTATTATGTAGCCTCTTGAATGTATAGTTTGATACCCAGACATACAGTATCGTATCAAATGATACAATTCGATACAACATATATTACATCATAAATGTAGCTTAGTATGTGTTCTCTATATAGAAACAGTAGATTCCTATTATTTTGCAACATTTTACCTTGTTAATGCACCTTAATGTACATTTTTTTGTTTTAATTTTTTTTAACTTTCCCCTCTTTCTTATTGTGATTTTTTTATTTTAACCTTGTTGCCTGTATGTTGTATCTACTATCTATCTATCTATCTATCTATCTATCTATCTATCTATCTATCTATCTATCTATCTATCTATTGTTGTGTTGTTCAGTCAAGAAGAGGACCATTTAACAAAATCAGGTACTCTTTATTTGTAAATGGCATTTACAAATGAACATTTACATTATGTAATCTTGTATTATCATTATTTCTTTTCTTACAAAGTGGTATTTCTCACAAAAATAGATCTCTTTTTCAAAAAACTTTAAATATCTGTACATTTGATATGAATATTATATACAAAGCAGGTGGATCCACCCGAAGGAGCCAATAGTCGAACGAAACGGAATCTTCTCCAACATCCACATTTTTAAAGCGACTGAGAAAGTGAAAAAATAAAAATAAAATAAAAATAAAATGTAAATGACAGTAGCAAAAGCACGATGTGGGTCCTGGCACTGAGAAGCTGAACGTAGCAGCGACGCGACACTGGCGACATTTGGCAGCCGTTACATCTTTTCTGAAGATATAGTCGATACATGACTTTGATAAATAAATATCTTATTTCTTTGCAGAAAATAAATCCTTTTCATAGCTGGAGTATTTTACAAGGCGCTGTTAATGGGACACTCGACCGTTTTTTTTTTTTTTCCGTTAAAAAAGCGATGAAGTTTTAGAAATTATTTAATTTAACGCAAAGTACAGTCTTTAGACATGGATTAATAAAATGGACACAAACACAAGGCTAATGCAGGGTTACTTTAAGGTTCCTTTAACTGACTTTATATCACAGTGCTGCGAAATTCTCAGTTATGATCGGTTATCTTGATAGTTACAACTTAAACAACAACAAAAAAAAAGTAAAATGTAAATAAATTACAAAACTCTAGTTTCTAGATGTAAATATCAGAACTTACTTCAGTCTCAGGTCTAAATTTTGCTAATTAACAACCAAAAACATGTTCAATAATGCTAATGCTAATGCTAGTCCAATTCGACTCAATAATGGTGCAAATCTTCGTTATTAAGATTAAAATAAAATACTTTAATGTAAATAAAAGTGTAAAAAGTGTTGCATCCCATCAGTTAAGGGAACCTTAATGGAAAACATTATCAGGACAAAGAAAAAGAAATGTACTACAATGTTCTAGGAAGCAAAAATGGAAAACAAAAAGGCCACTCCATCATATTCTAACCATGTCCTCGTACCCTGTCCTGTTGTGATCTGCAGGAGGGCGGTGAGGGCTCGAAAGCCACGAGGTGAAGCCGTGTCGAGAAACCAATATACACATGATGATGCAAACTCGCACTGTGCAGCATTCTGAGAAAGGCTTGCGAAAAAGAACCTGGAACGTTCCAGGATTTCCATGAAGCCTCCTCAGGATTTTTATTATATTTTTTTCTCTCAAATACAAAAAAAACAAAAAAAACAAAACAAGGACACTCTTAGAGTGAGTTACACAACCGAAAAAACACTCCACTCGAAATGTGAAGCAGGCCGTCCCACGCTTGCAGATCCACGCCGAGCTTAAAGCATGTGGTTTATACTGTATGGGAAACTGTATTGGCTCCTCAGACTGTGCTTGAGTCTTTCTCCATGAACCTGTGCAACCTTCGTAAAGTCGGAAAATACAACAGAACAGAACGCTAATCTGGAGGAGGAGGAGGAAGAGGAGTTCACGTCAAACCATGGTGCAGACAGTGTTGAGGCTGGGGTCGAATCGCACCACTTTGCCCTCGATGCTTTTGGTGTTGGTGTTGTACATGGGGTTCTCGAACGTGGCCTGGCCGTTGCTGTTTTCATGCGCGGAGCATCCCGAGAACTCGGCTTTGTCCGTCCTCCTGAAAGCGTAGAGCACGAACCATGATTAAACATGGAGAACAGCGAATTTTCCTTCAAGCCTCCAGACATTATAATGGCAGACATGTGATCTGTGAAATAACTTTTTACAGGACACACAGAACAACCGTAAGCCAGAACGACACAGGTTTAACAACAGCATTCAGGCTCGACACATGACGCAAAACACAATGTCGGTGTTTCAGAACCACACCGTGCATTACCCTGGTAACATGAGCACCTCAGCAATTTCATATTACTGAAATAATATATTGGATATATTGTACAGTACTGTGCAAAAGTCTCTCCTCCCGCCGTTTCTTCATCTTTTGCTTCCAAAGAGCCAGACTTTCTTGTATTTTTAATGCACTCTTGAGGACACAGTTCTCCAGGCTTCCTGAAGGACTTTTTCTGTCTCTCATTTTCACTACAGTCTCTGTACCCGAACAGTTTCAAAGGAATATATATAAATATACTGTATATTTTTTTATGCCACATAGAGACCTATGAATGATTCAAGCGTAAAAAACATCTAACTTAAGGCCTGAACCAGTGAGAAACCGGTGCAGATGATGACAGACGGTGATTAGTTATACTGCAGAGGCTGAATGCTGAGTGCTTGGAACAGACGAGAGGGGAAATGAGGTCGCTGCTGAGGTCATTACATAAACAACAAATGCTTTAATTGTATCTTTCAGCACTTTGCAGTCTGTCACAGTAAAACATTTGTTTACAGTTATTTTGTTTCATTTCATTGACCCAAACTGATTTTGTTTAAAATGAAGAAATGGGGTGGGGGGCGGGGGCGGGGGTGGGGGGGGGGGGCGTCAAGACTTTTACACTTTTGCAGTATATTGAAACAAGAACTGATACCATTATACGTATACTGATATGATCTTATCAGTATATGTTAATTAGAATAGAACAAGCACAGAATTAGATATTAATTATAATCGAGTGTAATATGTAGTGTATCTAACTTGGTAATAATTGTGATTCCCAAAGATATTATTATTATTATTAGGCAGATTATTTTCAAATTAATAGGCTTTGTAATATCAACTACATTTAGATTACATAAAAGTAAGCTAAAGCCTGCTGTGAGGAACACTCAACGGGCGCACCCAAAAGTCCCACAACAAATGTAAGCTTGTTAAGTTATGCCGTTATTTGTCACATATACTGTACATTACTACATATTAAAATTCTTTCTTTGCACATCCCAGTATACAAGGAGGTCAGAGCGCAGGGTCAGCCATGATACGCGGCCCTGGAGCAGATTGGGTTAAGGGCCTTGCTCAGGGGCCCAACAAGGGCAACTTGGTGGAGCTGGGGCTTGAACCGCCGATGTTCTGATCAGTAACTTAGTGCCTTAACCCCTTGAGCCATCACTGCTGAAAGCTCATTAAATAACTGGATGCTCATTATTTATAAAATATTATTATGTACTATTAATGTAATGCATCCTGTTCACTTTTTTTTATTCCTATGATTGAGAATCTTACATAACATGGCCTTTGGTATCGTCACCACTGTTTGCTTCTCCGTTCCTGTCTGTTTGTTCATGCTCTGATTTTAATTCCTGCTTTTCTTGGTTTATGTGTATTTACATTGTCTAAGTGTTTATCTGCACTCATGTCATGCTTGCAACCCCTTTAACTGCCAAAAACTAACCCAATTTACAGCTCAGATCTGATCTGCGACATCATCGTTCTAACATCGCCGTACCCTTCTGCGTGACTCACGCTTTGCTTTAGATCGTCGCTCCTTCGCGTCTATTATACCGTTAGTAAGGATGAAGCCCTCGGGATAACTCTCTGAATATCTTCATGATTAAAAAACACAAATCACGCCTCCTACACTTAACCCGATTAGCGTACGTACCTCTGTTTGTAGAGATAAAATCCGAACCCTGCGAATATCAGAGCGAAAAAAGGCACGAGAATCGCCACGGCCACGGAGCTGCTGTTGGTCCCGGGCGGCGCCTCGGAGCTTCTCGTCGTCTCGGTGATGTTCTGACCTGCAGGACAGGAAACGTTCAGGGTGACTGCAGGTGCAAGGGAAAAAAAATCCATTACATATAGCCGCAATCATGCGGCAACATCATAACGGGGACATTATGTTGGTCGTGGAATCATTATGGATATGGTTTTATTAGGATAATGTACACTTTATTATGATCATATTATAGAAAAAAAGAAATTGCACAGTATTATAAGAATGACACTCGCTGATAATGTTTAGCAACGTCTTATATTATAGAATACGTTACCTTACATTATGCTAGACGTTTCCACACTTTTGAAATCTCTTAACGCAGTTTAATTGTGTTGACATCGTAATAGGGATTCATAACTTTTTTTTTAAAACAGCAAAGTCATGACAAGAACAAATGAAAACCAAAATCAACGCTAAACCGCAACAAGCCATCTACTTTATAACAAGCACCTTGTCTCTGTAACCCGAACTGTCCGTAATCCCGGCCTTGGATGTATCCTTGGAACACGTACGGACCTCCTTCATGCTCGGCTGAAACCTGGAGTTCGGGAGGGGAAAAAAAAGAAGAACGAAGGATAAGAAAAAACAGATTAGTTATCAAAACAGGCACTCGAGTTGAAGGACGGTGTTGAGAACGAACGCATTCATGCTGCTTCTTGAAAAGAGCCCCTCTTTAAAATAAAAAAAAGCAAAGAGAGTAAAAGTGTCAGAAGGAAAATGATTGTAGCGTCGGAGGTCTTGCACTTTAAGAGAACGCTGCACGGCATTAATAATGCGCACTTAAGATTCAACTCCGATGCTTGAAGCGAGCGAGACAGGGCATGGAGGATTATTGGAAGGAAAAACAGAGAAATGTTGAGGCGAACGCACATTTGCTTAATTATCGGGTCTGTGAGTGAATATCATGGGTCATCGGGTCGACGTTAAAGGTGCAGACGGTCATTTTTGAAAAAAAATAATATTTAAAAAAAATTCTTACTCGTACGAATAACCTTTAAAAAATTAAAACAATGGTATAAGTTATGGCCTCGGCAACACTAGCGCATGACCTGGCCGGAAAAAAAACCCCATTGTGAAAACAGCGGTATGTCCTAGGAATGATTGTGTTTACGTTCAGAAGAAGCCTTTGCTTTATCGCATTAACCTTACAGTAAAGTGAAATTCTTGTCTTCGCATATCCCAAGTACGAAACTGGGGTCAAAACGCTCAAGGGCCCCGGCAATTTGGTGGAGCTGGGGGTTTGAACCAGCAACCTTCTGATCAGTAACCCTGAGTCTTAATCCCCCTGAGCTACCTTTTATAGACTCTTTAATTCAGGGGAAAAAATTAAAGAACATTTAACAAACTACTAAAAGTAGAAATTAGAACTGCTTTTATCAAATTCGAGTTTAATCCCTAGTTAACGGTTTAAATGCCCGACTTAATGAGCAGGTCAAATAGCAAAATAGTTTTTTTTTCCCTTACAAAAATCTCACCCACTCTGATACTGCATGTTTATAACATTAAAATTACCTTCAAGCAGCCATTTTTTCCCCTAGCAATGCTTACTTGCTAACACCGGAGCTCAGCACTCGTAAAAGCTTGTTACAACTTGAACATCATGAACATCCTCGTAAATAATTAAGCGCATGTTTATGCTGTTTTAATGTGCCGTTCAAGCGCGGTAGTCCTCGTGAATGCTAACTATGTCCCACTACGGGCTTTGTGTAAATGGGTGCGAATCAAGGAGTATTAAAAAAAAAACTACTGAAATTCTTCACGGATCTTGACGGACTCAAGCGTAAAAATACGTGCGAAGATGAAAGGATGAGAAGCTATTTTCAAGTTTTTCAAGATTTGTTTTTTGACTGACGAAGCGTGATTGCAATGGAAAAACAACATTTAACCAAAATTAGAGATGCAAAAAAATTTGCATAAATATTCGTCATTTTCTCCTTTGATTTGATTCTAATGTGTTAAAAAAAAAAAACACTTTGTACACTTTACAAACAAAAAAATTATAATTACTTAGAAAGCATCTGAATTATCATTGCTAGAGACGGAACAAACACGACCTGTGTTCTCTACAGCACCGATTCCCAAAGTGTGGGCTCCCCTAGTGGGCTGTAAGGGTACTGCAGGTCATTTAGAACACACCGCTTCATCCCTTTTTTGCACCACGGACCAGGTTTTTTGTGAAACAGTTTTCCATAAACCGGCCATCACGTGCTTGTAACATAGCATAATAGAGTGTATAATTAATATACAATAACGCAGAATCGGTGTGAGCCTTGAGCTTGTTTTCCTGCGACAAGACAGTTCCATCTAGGAGTGATGGGAGAAAACGACTCCCGAAGTGCATTCCTCGAGTCCAGTCAGTTCTTTTATTTCATTTTAATTGCTGTCGCCGCTTCGCAAAGATACACTAGGTTGTTGGAAATGGAAGCAGGGTTTTCAGTGCTTCTCAGGATATTCCCCTTTGATTTTATACAGTGCGGGTTCAGAGTATGTGTATCACCTGCAATTTAGGTAGGACTCTCTGCATTTTCTTTTAAATGCAACTTTCTTTTTGTTGGCCGTCTCAGAGTCTTCGGCTGTCTCATCTTTGGGTAGTTTTGCTTTTTCAAAAAAGCTCTCCAGAGATGTTTGGTTTTAACTCATTTTAGCTAGAATTAGCTTGAAATGTTAGCTTAATTTTATCAGGCGTCAAAACTGAGCCAGAGAAAAGTGTGGGAAGGAGGTACAGGCGGCTGAAGGTTCGATTCCCGACTCGGTTCTGCGTTCGCATGTTCTCCCACAGTCTAAAGACATGCAGATTAGGCTGCAAGTTGCCCCTTCGTGTGTATGTGTGTGTGTGTGTGTGTGTTTGCCCTGTGATGGATTGGCACACTGTTCAAGATGTGTCATGTCCCCTGGAATGGGCTCCACCCCCCTCCCCACCCTCTACACGGGATAAGTGGTATAGAAGATGAATGAATGAAAAACAATCAACACGGTTTTATTGTTTTATTGTTTTCATCATAGCATCGAGCTGTAATCGCGGGGGCGTGTCTACTGTATAATCAGACAAGATCCCGTTTCCCAGGAGGTGTTCTTCTTTAAATGCAACGCACTTGACAGCCATATTGTGTTGCATATAAATCTGCGAGCCGTTATTTAAACCACCAATCCTCTCCACCAGCATCTCACACACACACACACACTAGCGCACACTAGCACACACGCCGAGATGGTCTATTACGCTCGGCTTCCCCGCGGCATCCCATCAAACACTTGCCCAGATGAGCACTTGGGTCGCGTCCCTCCCACCACCCTCCACGTTTCTAGCCGTCTTCATGACTAACACAGTCTGGCGAAAAAGCGAGAGCCACGCTGAGGTCGCTTCCACAAGTCTCACTAACAGCTTCTCCCTCCCCGGGGCGGTCGGCCTCCTCGGCGCCCTGCCGATACGTCACCTTTATGACACGGCAATAACCGCTCTTCCTGCTCGTGCGCGTTACGCTCCGGTTATTACTCGGCTGCTCTTCAGGTTTATCGCACTCGGTTTGCTCATATCCAGTAGATTTGCATTGGTCTGGACAGCATCACGGCTTCTACTACACTACTGTATGTGTAGCGGTTTGTGTAGGATGTAATCCTGCTTATATACAGTATTACACAGTGTATTCCATGCATGTTGCACATTTACAGTAGACACAGTAGACAGCAGGAGAGCTGATGAGAGAGAGAGAGAGAAAGAGAGAGAGAGAGAGAGTACACCTGTACCGTACATCACAGGGCGTAAACAAGTCCCATCACCGCCTGCGTAAACGGATATGTGTGTGTGTGTAATCAGGGAAAAGTGATTTACGTCGAAGCTTTTACGCTCATCAGCATCTCGCGGTGGATTGTTCCTGTTAAAAGTGCTCCGTATCACATTACAGCTCACGTCTGGTTGTTATCCAGCTCCAGCAACAAATGATATATAGTACCCCATTCCCCCCCCCCCCCCACACACACACACCCCACCCATCCCATACCTTTT
>JAQMYI010000019.1:2030242-2040896 GCA_030014275.1 Clariallabes melas
AGTATTTATTTATTTATTTATTTATTTTTAAGGTCTCAAATAACTTGCTTTAGCCTGGATGAAATATTTGTGCAATATTACTATTTATTATATAGCATCAGCAATAATAAAATAATAAATAAAAAACATATATTTTTGGATATACAGTGCTGTGCAAAAGTCTTGAGCCCCCCTATTTTGTTTCACATTAAGTTCAATTAAATGTAAAAATGATAAATGTTTTACTGCAACAGACTGAAAAGTGCCTAACAATAAAAGAAATAAAAAAAATCAGTTGTTTATGTAACAACCTCAGCAGCAACCTCATTTCCCCTCTTATCTGTTCAAACCACTCAGCATTCAGCATCATCAGTATATTAATCACCGGCCTGATCATCTGTCATCATCTACACCTGATTCATGAATTAAGTTAGATTTTTGAGCTTGAATAATTAACAAACAAACAAAAAACAAAAACATTCCTCTGAAACTGATCAGGACTGAAAATAAGAGTCAAACGAGTCTTTCAGGAAGCCTGGAGAATTATTCCTCAAAATTGCTTTAAAAATTTCAAGAAGGTCTGGCTCTTTGGAAGTACAATATAAAGAAAGTGGGGGGTCAAGACTTTTGCACAGTACTGTATTTAGGAAACAATTTCATCCCTGTGGTTAATCGCGTTTCCTAACCTAAGGCTTTTTAATAGAACATCTCCGCTGCTGTGATGTGAGTTGCATTACAAACACCTCGACTGTCTCTGAAGCGAAGCTTCCGTATTTAAATCGTAACGACCCTGAAGGTGATCAGCTGCCTTCAAGCTCAGTCTGGGGTTTACTTAAGGAACATGCACTCGCTCGCCCCTGAGGCCGTAACCGCATCCTCTCTCTCTTTCACCTGCATTATCATAATTGGTACAAACAATTATCTAAACAACAGGAAGTGGGATTTTAACGAGGACGCTCGACTGCTTTTAAACCATCTCGCTCTGGAACGTTCGGGCGAAGCAGTTAAAGAAAAACACTCGTGAAAGTGTTCCTGTACATTTTGAGGGAGTGCTTGTAAATGTCAAAGTAGAAGACATCTAAAGTACCATTTTTAGGTTAAAAGCTTTTCTGGCCATGTTTTAGGAGGCGAATAAACACCTGGTTATTCATTTGTGGGATGAAGGTTATGTGTAAAAGTCTGGGAAAACAATCGCAGCAGAAAATCTGAGCAGGAGGATATTTTACAATCGTAATATAATCATGTAAATGGTTACACACATCATAGACAGACTGTCTGTATCTGTACATATCAAGCTGTGTATCTGGACATTAATTTATTCTAATATACTATTTATATACTCTATAAATAAAACTAGATCTTGGCAGGTATGAAGGATCATAGTAGCTCAAAATTGGCATTTTCATCAGTTTATGATCTTTTCTTAACTCTATTTGGCAAAAAACCCTACAAAAACTCAAAAACTTTAAAAAAGTGTTATATTTTGGAATATTTTACTGCTTATGGATTTTTTTAGACTATGATTAAATATGTGTTTAGACGATATTTTAAGGAATATATCCAGGCTTCATGACTGTGCAATACAGAGTTTCTCATAACCATTTTTTTTGGCATAACCTAGGCAATATAATGAAATACTTTTTATTAATAAATTATATTTCATGACTGAGAAAAATGAATAAGGTCATATGGGCACAAAAAAATTACAATATATATAAAATAATAAAATAATATAAGCATTTTGTGAGTTCTACATTTTTGCACCATCGTTCCCAGCGATAACATTTACAGTATGTGTTGTAAAAGAAATGACAAATTTGGTTCTACATGACATCCTAACATGACAGGGAGGCAATCCTGAAGCCTCCCGTGCCGTCACACACCCGCAGGACTGTTTAATCAGTCTTTGATTAACTTTTCGTTTCTGGAACGGTTTTAAGGGATTTAATCACATCCATGTACATACTGTACGGCGTCAGATGTACTGATATGATAAAAAAAATTCCTGACATGGAATCATCTAATTCATATAATTCTCATTAAATAAAGATATTAAGATATTATTTTATAAACAAAGATATCATGGTTTCTTCCTGTAGTGATAATTGGTGAAGAGTCCACTCTGCTTATTGTTTCAAAAAAACATTTTTCGGGGATCTTTTTGGACTTTTTGTTTTTATTTTCTAATCTTTAATCTCTATTTTAATAAAGTTATTGAACCACCTTTTATGTTAATTTGTTTATTACTGCCATCTTATTATTTTTGTCATGACGCTTATTTATTTATTTATTTATTTATTGTTTGTCTGATTGTTTATTTGCATACTTGATTACTTACTTAATTAATAAGTTATTAGATTTATTGCTACCTAATTCTTGATGTGTCCTCATTAATAAGGGTTGCCAGGAGTAATATTTTAATGCAAAATTGTATAGTTTTTTTTTTTTTTTTATTGAAAAAAGGTAATTCCTTGGGTTGCTGTTTTTTTTGCCTCAGTTAAAATGGATTTAAATGAACTTTAACAGGCAAACAAATGTAAAATGTATTGCAAAGAACAGATGTATTGCTGAAGGAAAGGAGGATTATGAAGGTCATATCAGGATATAAAAACAGAAAGGTTCATCGTAGATGAATAGAGTAAAGGCCTGAGAAACTGACACGAGTCTTTGTGAGTCTTTGTGATACTGGGATGTAATCGTCTGGAAATTCTGCTGAGATCTGGCAACCCTGTCTTGAAGATGTCCTGCATTATTTAGTTCAATCCAGCTCGTCATTGTAAACGTGCAATATTATGCGTTTTTGTGGATTTATTTAGCGAGGAAGAAATTTTAATCTAAAAGTAAAAAAATGCAGGAGCGTACCGATACATTCCGGTAACGGCCGATCCCAGTAAGCCACCGGCTGGCAGGTGAGAACAGACGCCCCGAAGAGGTAGTAACCGGGATTGCAGTCGTAAGACACCACCGTGCCGAAGGTGAAATTCCCGAATTCTATTTTACTCTTCCGTATGGAATTGGATGGAATTCCGGGATCGGTGCAGTTAACCACTGAGGAAACACAAAGATGTAAAAAAGTTTGTAGCAAAAGCTGTACAGAGCTCTGAAAAGATCGCATTGATTGAATTAAAAAAATGACCTTTTATAGGGGTTTTACCACTTTTAACATTTAATATAAAAGTATTCTGATGGTGATGAGTGTTATTTCAAAACGAAACAAAAAATTCTATCAATGCTTTAGTGGAAATATTTTGGTGATATTTCGAAATGTAATCATTAAAAGGGTTTTATGAAGAGTTCACCTCTGCAGATGGGAGGCAGTTGGCTCCACTGGCGGTCCGGAAGGCACTGGGCCTGAGACGGTCCCTCCAGCACGTAGCCGTCATTACAGATGAAGCTGACCACGTCGTCCAGGTTGAACCCGTCTCCCACCGTACGCCCGTAGATAGGACTTCCTGGATGACCGCAGCTGATCGCTGTCACAAAGCAAATACAGGCTAAAGTGTTTAAAACTAACTCATAAGTAATAATAATAATAATAATAATAATAATAATAATACTATTATTGATCAAACAGATCAAAATCACATGGTCTTCAGTTAAATAAATCTATATATATATTTCTGATTTAGTTACAATTTAAGACCTTAAACATGACTAATTAAATGCAGCCTGTTCCTTATAACATTAGTTTTCTCACTTAAAAACCAAGCGCAGCATTTAAACACTACAAACTAACTTCAACTACAAGAGTTTAACATTTAACTTCAAATAAAATTTTAAAAAAGTAAAAATTTTATTGAGCAGTACATATTTTAGTCATGTCATCTGCCATAATTATCATTTCTCAACAAACTTAACAAATAATTCACTCGACCGCACTGGATGCTGGAGTGTGAATAGTTTAGAGCGCGCCACCTGCAGGGTTATGAAGAACGGGTGCCGTTTTACCAGCTTGACACTGAGCGCAGGCTGAGCAGCTGTGGGCACGTGGATGTGAGCGGCTTCTAATGTCTGAGTTTGGCTCGCTGTGCTGAGACGGGTGTCAGCGTGTGTAATGAGTGGCTTTGAGACTAAAACAGTTTGAGACAGAAGGCTCGCAGAACTTGATAATGTAACGCCATAACGGGGCTTCTGCAAAATATTTGCAAGACATAATTTGCCACACAGACATTTCAGTACATATTTCTTACTGTATGTCTTTAGGTTTAAATAAAGAATAAATCTAACACAAACTACGCGTGAAAAAGACATTTTACTAAAAGTATATAGATGCTTTTGTGACACCCTGTATACTTTCACAATTTGTTATGCGCTCTGATCCGTTCACTATATGTATGTATATATATATATATATATATACTGTATATATATACTTTTGAAAAGCTTTAAAGATTTGGACCCTGCAGTACGCTGTGGACCTCCATGTTTATTGTGTATGCGAACCCCTGTGATGAACCTGTCTCGCACTTATCGCCTGGATTTCATCCCGAAGCTCGACTCGCTTTCTGTTTCTTCGTGTTTGTCAGCCTAATCCTCCGGATCAGACGTTCCGAATCCCGTCCTTGAGGGAAAAGAAGGGCTTACGGTTCTACACCAGCAGCCCAAGCGCATAATCTGAGTAATCACATTTCTAAAGGTGGGGTACAAGCTGGAGAGGAACTAACGTGGAGGAAAAGCTTAGGGATCCCCGAGTGACTGCGGGTCTGAAGGACCACCGGAATAAAATAGGGATAGCTTAGCATGTTTGTTTGTTTGTTTGTTTGTTTGTTTTACCCCTGCCTGATCTCTATTCATCTAATTGCATCATTAGCGACTCAAATCAGGTGAAGTATATTCAACCCATTACGATACATTTCCAATCTCCTAAATCGATTTTATTCCTATTTCCCGATCGATAATAACTGAGAATCGGATCAAAATCTGGACGGTGCCAGCGGACACCCGAAGGACGCCGGACACTCACACACACAGGATGGCAGTTGTCCCGACCAGCTGTGGTCCTGCTGGCAGATTCGCACAGAGGAACCGATGAGTCTGAAGCCTGGGTTGCACTGATACACCACGGTGTCCCTGTAGCCGAAGTTCTCTCCGATCACCTGACCGTTCACGATCCGCTCAGGTTCTCCGCAGTGGCCCGCTGAGGAGGGAGACACACACACACACACCTTGATTACTTTGGTGCAAATTCTAATCACAGAATGATTGACAGTGATGTAGTTTCTCAGGAGCAGACGCGACGGACTACGCCGCGCGCTCCAACCTCAGCATGAATGACGCTCTTCCTAACGCGGAAGTGTGTGATTTATTGTTTTTTTTTAACGTGCGGAGAAATGAGCTAGAGTTGTGCTAAGGTTCTGGTGCAAGATGTCGTTCCCGCACAAAGGCGCCGCGGCATCTGTTTTGCGCGAGGCAGGTGTTTGGGGAAAGCCAAGACGCTGCCTTGATGGATCTCATGATGGAATGCATAACTTAAGATTATGGCTTGGAATCGGAGACAGCATAAGGATTGGTGTGTGTGTTTGTGTATCTGCGTGTTTGTGTGTGTATGTGTTGGATCCGGAGCAGCTTGTGGGACCTAGTGACTGATGATACAATCGCTCTCCTCACCAGGAGAGCTCAAACACTCTGCAGAGGCACCGCCGTCTCACATATTTTCTAGCAAATTTGTTTCATTAGGAATAAGCAGAAAGCCGTGATCTTGACTTTAGCGCTTACTGTACTGAAGAGGATGAAGATGATGATGTCAGTGTGGCTTTATTTGCATCAACTTTTGTTACATCCTGTAGGACTTCAAATAATCTGTTTATATTTACCTCTTAATCTAGACAAATAAGAGGTTTTGTTCCAATTAAATACAATGCAGATCTCTCATCTCATCAGGGTCGTAGGGGGCCTGGAACCTATCCCATTAGACTTAAGGCACAAAGCAGCGTACACCCCACAGGACAGGGTACGAATTTGGGAACGGCAATAAACCGATGTAATGTTCATGTCTTTGGACTGTACAGTAGAAGGAAACCGACCAAAGACAGGGAGAACATGCGCACAGAGGCGGGAATCGAACCTGTACCCTTGTGGTGCCGGGCGACCACTAAGCCACCATCCATGCCGCAACAATATACACTAAATATCATCGTATATAACAGTGTGGTGGTGACGATACCCAGGCAGCGAGTCTCCGAGCCGCTCCACAGCCCAGACGGCAGACACTCGCGCACCGTCGAGCCGACCAGAATGTAGCCGGCGTCGCAGGTGAAAATGGCCGTCGCTCCGAAGGTCGTCTGAGTTCCAATTTTCTTCCCATTAGGAGGAGTGGGCAGCATCCCGCAAGAAATAACTGCAGTAAGAGGCAATATAGAAGCAGAGGAATGAGCTGGCAAGTATCACAATGTCAAAGGTACAGCTGTAATTTACACCCAATTTAATGGTCTGGCTTTTTTTTTTTTTCTTTTTCCTTTACTTTTATTCTTCTTTGTAAAAAAAAACACCAGACACAGAGAGAGATAGAGAGAGAAAACACAAGAAGAGATGACTAATCTCAATAATGTCTCAGGATTACTGTTGGGGTAAAAGCAAGCCGGTCGTTCTGAAACACGAGTGAGAGACAAACGCGACACGCAGAATCGACATCGACGTACAGTACGAGCCTTCATCGTGCATGTCCGTCTGGGAACTTAGCGACACTAGATGACGCAGATGAAAGATGATAAGCAGCCTGGAAATGTTCGACGTTCTCCTCCTCCGAAGATCTGACCTACAGTACATTTACCGTCGCGTCATGCCATGCTCACTGTCTTTACAGTACATACAGGCTGGCCTGATAAATGGCTTGGACTTGACTCGAGCGAATGCAAGCGGAGAGCGGCGACTTCACCCGAGCCGCCGTCTGCCAACGATAAGGACTCGGGTGATGCTATCAGACGGACGGACGGAACCTCTGGACCGTGCACCGTAGGTGGCCGAGGCTGTAGCTAAGCCTGGGTGATATCCTAAAAATAATTCCAACAATAAAAAAAGATGCTCTCATACTGTAGTTCACATGATTAAAAAAAATAATAAAAATCACTAGACTCATCATTCGGAATAATTTTTATAACCGTGTTTTTGTACACAGCGCGTCCAACGTCAGAGCCGCGACTGCTGCTCTCTGGCTCTCTGCTTAGCCAGAGCATAAAAACTAATGCTGACTGATAACCCGCAATAAACAGTTAAAGCCTATTAAATGTGTATATATGAGGCATGTTAAGCACAGTCATGGCGCATTAAGTCACGGGATCAGTCCTTAGCTCACTCACTCTTGCAGCGCGGCCTTTCGTTCCTCCAGCTCCACGTCCCATTAGACATGCAGTGGATGTGGGCGGGGCCAAGACGGTAGTAACCCGGGTTACAGCTGAAGGCGATCTTGGTGCCGTACTCATAGCGCGATCCGTTAACGATCTTCCACTTGCCGTGGTCCAGCGTGAAGGAGCCGATGCTCGGGCACACCATGACTGCGGGACGAGATCATCGATTAAAAGACGCTTATATTAAACAGGTTCTAATTCATTTATAATCTGTTATAAACAGAATTGTCTGTCATCATTCCTTAAGATCATACTTCAAAGCCACATTTTGTTTGATGTTCTTGATGAATTCCTTATATCCTGAACTGTATAAACCTCAATGTTTTATATTTTTTAATAACAAATCAAAACATTTTCCCCTTATTATAAAAGCTTAGAAATTAATATATAGGCTATTAAACCTGGCCTGCATAGAAAGTGTCCCTGAATTTTTCTTATACACTTGCTAAATTTCGTTTCTGTCAGATCATAAAGGATGAGGAAGAATGAGAGAATGAGGGAATGATAGAATGAGGGAATGAGGGAATGAGAGAATGAGGGAATGAGGGAATGAGGGAATGAGAGAATGAGGGAATGAGAGAATGAGGGAATGAGGGAATGAGAGAATGAGAGAATGAGGGAATGAGAGAATGAGGGAATGAGGGAATGAGAGAATGAGAGAAGGGCTACTGTGACGGACAAGAGCCTCCACGCTGCGCCTTCTCCGTTTCAGAATCAATGGCTTCATTTGTTTGTTTTCCTTGTTAACAGCTTGAAGTGGAATGTGATCTGTAGCCTCTGGGGTGTTATTAACTGCAGCTTTTTATTAAAACGAGGGACGTTCGAGTCAAACCAGGACTGGTGGATGCAGGGTGTAAAAGCGAGACTTTAAACACAGTACACATGAGACTCTTGAAAACATTCGAATGGTTCTTTAGAATCCGTGAATGAGGTGGTTCGGAACCTATGAACATGTGGAACTCCTGATCCTGAAAAAACGTCAGATAACTCGTCTCCAAATTGGAGAAGAAACGCATCTGTCTGTTTGAACTGTACATACAATCGTTCAACAACACCACTCGCACGTTACAGGATCTCGGCTGGGAGTTATCGCCACATCCACCGTACAGTCCTGACCTCGCTCCAAGCCATTTCTACATGTTTGGGCCATTAAAGGAGTTCCTGGGAGGCCGGGGTTTCGGAAGTGAATCAGGCAGATCGATCATGGCTGCGGTGTACTGAGAGAACGTTCTGCCTTGAAGGTGTCCAACCACTCGTGACACGCTGGGATAAGTGCTGGGTAAGTCCCACTTTGACTTGAACGCCCCTCATACAGTATTTAGCCTTTTTAATAGGGTTTTATCGAATGCAGGACACAATGCCAATCCGTCTCAGGACAAATCCTTTCCATGCTGGTTATACAGTAAATACAAATTCTATAATGAAGCTTCACATTATTCGATTTGTTTTATAATAATATCGCACTGAGGAATTTAAGCGGGGTTCATACACTCTTCCTCTACAAATGTTCATGACTTATTCATGGAGTTATTTCACGAGTTCTCCAGGACTTCAGACAAAATTTGCAACACTTGATTAAACGATTTTTTTTCACCCCACCCACTCAGCAAAAGAAAGAACACACTCGAGCGATCTGCGTTATTAAAACCCAAAAACATTGATTAAAAAAACTAATCATTTTTATTTTTAAAACCCCATGACTTTCCCAAAACTCTTGATACCTACAGTAAATTCCATGACCGTTCAAACCTAGCATACACAAACCCAACATCTCAAACTTCTACGTCCTCACCTTTAAAGTAACCCTGAAACATAATAAAGCTTAATGAAGACTAATCGCTCGGTAAACAGATGCGCTGTCAAAACGCATCCAAGTCCAGTACACACGGTTAAACTCGTCTCTGGTCTCGACAGGACTAATTACTGTTTAAACCGTGAGCGGCGAGTGTACTGATGAAGCCGTGGACGTGTGGAGACGCGTGTGTGGCTTCGCTGTGTCTCACCGGTGCAGCGCGGGATCTTGTTGTGGCTGCTCCAGGTCCCGTCAGCCTGGCACACCGTGCTCGTTACCTCTTTAGACGAGAGCCGGAATCCGTCGTTGCAGAAGTACGTAGCCCGCGTGGCTGCCGAGTAATCGAGCGCCAGGACGCCTCCATTAACCGGAGCGGCTGGCGTGCCGCAAGACACAGCTGCGGAAATAAAGAGGACGTAATTAATTCTTATCTCGATACACAAGACTGTAATCGGACAAGACGGTCCTGTTTGTGCTGGAATAAAAATACAGCACTTGGCATTTGAAGGGGATCTTGAGAAGTATTCCACAGTATCAAATAAGGAGAAGTGCTGGAGAATAAAGACAAAATTACAGTAAGATAATAAGAAAACTTACTGTACTTTTTAATTTAGTGGACATCCATGAAAAAATGTCCTTTTCTCATTTATATTATAGCAGCAAGAACCGGTTTCCTTTATTCCTTTAAGAAACATTTGCTTATATTAGTTATGTTAATGATTAATTGCCTTTAAAGCGGCAAAAATATGTTAACTGATAATGTTTGTTTTGCATAATAATGCTCCTTGACTCCTTGAATCTTTTACCCTGTAGCACCACAAGAGGGCGCACTTGCAGTTCAGGTGAGTTGCAATACTGGACATTGTGTTTTTAGCAGCTTCAGTTTTGAATAAGGACAGACAAAAAAAGTTTTTTTGTTTGTTTTTCATTCACTGTAGGTGAAAAGGGAGGACAAGCTGGAAAAGAAACAGCCAATCAGAGTGTACCTTGTCAGGCTGCGCAAAAGTTGAGCGATCAGTGATGGTGGGGTGTGTTTTTTTTTTTTTTTTGGTAATGGGGCATTTTTGGTTTCTTGGGCTGGTAAAAAAAAAATGCAGATACCATTAGGCAAAGTTCAGCGACTGGCTAGGGGCCGAACTGTTGGGGGCCCCATGGACACCTAAAAAAAAAGATAGTTAAGCTTATTTGCAAGCTTATTGTAGTCTTCATTAATAAATCAGGTTATTCTAATAATTCATATGCTAAAACACCATCAGAATGCCTATAATTCATGAATAGCTTATGTCGCAGCATATACCCACCAACCCCCCCCCCCTCAGTCCCCACTACAAGAGACTGATGAGTAAAAGAATTGGGATAACACTGCGAAAAAATAACATTATGCTACCTTAACCCTGTAAAGCCCACTGTTGCAGAATTACAACATCACTTTTAACAATTCTAAAAAAAGGCCAGCAAATGTTTTTTTTTTCTCAAAACCACATTTACATATTTAATGGGTCCTATTGTTTGTCCTCACAATGCTATTGGATAGAAAAAG
>JAQMYI010000019.1:2058094-2070442 GCA_030014275.1 Clariallabes melas
TTGTGTGTGTATATATATATATATATATATATATATATATATATATATATATATATATATATATAAAATAATAAAATGTATTAGTTTGCAATAGTTGCTGTGGTATAACAGACAGAATTCAGGCAGTTACTGACCACACCAGATTTACATCCATGAATTAAACATGATTCTAACAGTTATAATTGTTTGTTTGTCCCATTACTTTTGAGCCTATGAAAGTGGATGGACTTAAACCCAGGGTTGTGGTGTACGAGACAAACATAAAAAAAAAGTCTCCTTGTCCAAATACTTATGGAGCTGAGTGTATGCAACATCGCAGGATTTAACGCTTTATAATCTCGTGCGGACGATTTCTTTACAACTCCAGGAAATATCATTGAATGAATGAATGAATGAATGAATGACAGAAGCTTCGCTCCTCAGGTTTACACCAGCTCGTGTTTTCCCAAAAGGGCTAAAAGAAGGAGGACGATATCACTGACGTTAGCGGCGATTGTGCTGATGATGTGCTCGAACTTTGCACATAAAACATTACGGCGGGGAGGGACCCGCAATAAGGAACTCGCCGTGCAAAGCTCATTACGAATTTAAAAGATAATAAAATGAAACGGTGGCAGTCCCAGAGCTACGTTTCTGTTTCTCCGCTCCTAAACTTTCGCTCGTAACGTTCGTCTCCTCCGTCCTCCGTCTCGCCCGCCGTAGATTCGGGATGAAATCGGCCATTCGAGCGCTTGTTCGATGAGACATATTGGCATGTGAGCGAGTAATTGCCTCTTTCAGCGTGTTCCCCGTGTCCGATCTCGAGAGGGTTAGGAGGTGCTTTCGGTCCTTGTGTTTTACGAGCTGCTTTCCGTCTCCTCGTGGAAATGAGATGAAGAGAACAAATCACTGTTATGCGTTTTCAGATTCCTGTACAGGCTCATAAAAGCAAATAATTTGTATACTACATTAGTGCTGAGTTCCAGAATGTTCTCCGATTCTTCACTACCGCGCAACTTCGCTAAGCCCAGGAGTGCTTCTTCGTCTTTTTTTAAAGTTACCTTTTAGTTTCGACACGTGTGAAGCGTTAGCTCTTGTTTACTGGGTTTCCTTCTGTGGGTCTTAGGTTTCATGAGGAATAAAACACTTCTCGTCTAAACCCATGGCGATTTCTTTCTCACTGCAATTTTGGAATTTATTAATGAAGAAAAGTGTCCACATTTTTAAAATCAATTTATAGTTACATTTTATGCTGTGGAATACCCTGGGAATAAAGAAATTCTTCCATACAGATGTGCTGGTTCACATACTTTTGGTTCACATACACCTGTGAAATATTTGCAAAATATACAGTATTTAACATCTGATCGATGGATGGAGCTGCAGCGACAAACAGCAAAAGCACAAATCTAGCATTATTACATTAAAAAAGCATTAAAACAAACAAATCATTTCCAAGAACAGCATAACACATTGTGTAGGTGGAGGGTCAGGAGAACATAAATATGATAAAGCTCACCGTGATAACGCAGGATGAAGAACCCGCTGGTGCTGAAGTCGCTGTGGAATTTCACGAGGACGTGGTTGGAGGTGCTGGAGACGGCTTCCTGCGCCGAGCTGCCACTGAACTGACCGAGCTGCGGTGAGGTCTGGTCCGGGCCGTCCCTACGGCGTGAAAAATTCATGGTATTACAAACTAACAAGCAAATATTTGTGCTCATAAATGTTACAATGACTTTCTAAGACGGACCAATGTGAGAATGTGTGTAAGACTGCAGAGGTGGTTCGTGTATTAAATTATTGACGTGGCCAAATGCTAGATTTTCTTTTTTTACTGGATACCATCAACATAACCAGTTTTCTCTGTACACCAGAACTTCATATCTGAAACCCTGGCCTCCCAGGAACTCCTTTACCATCCCAAACATGTGGAAATGGCTTGGAGTGAGGTCAGGACTGTATGGGGGATGTAGGAATAACTCCCAGTCGAGTTCCTGCAAGTGTTGGTGAATGACTGTGTGTATAGTTTTCACAATCAGTTGTGTCAGTTTGCATAAATTGGAAATGGAGATCACAAGTCCAGGTTTGACTTGAACGACCCTTGTACAGTATATGAAGCTACACATTTTATTTAAAAAATATATCTGGGGCAGGGGGAGCTCAGTGATTAAGGTATTAGCCTACTGATTTGAGGGTCTCAGGTTCAAACCCCACTACTGCAAGGTTTCCAAGTTCTAAGACAAACTGCCTTAAAAAAATAATCAAATATGCATTAACATTTACAGATGCACATTTGAAAAACTGGACATAAAAACAGGCCCCTATTCTTGCCAGCAGCAGCCATTTCCAAAAAACGAACTCAAAGCCATGCCCTCTCCAGTCTCTTTCTCCCACCTGATGCTCACTTTCCAGTCTCCTCATCCATTCCCGCAAAAGCCGAAGCGATCGGAAATGAAGGGTTTGAAATGTTGCCATGTGAACTCGGCGCATGTCACATAAGAATCCATTTAATTCAATTTGCAGACGCATTAACGCACTCCACTGTGAACATCTGCCTCGCATTATACACCGACGCATTAGTGAAAATGCAACAGCGACAAAATTCACTCCTCGGGAACATGTGCATGCATGTATGATTATTATTCTGTTTGACAGAAAGGGAAAAAAAAGGAGTGTGACAATAAGCTTTAAGCTTCCAGAACAAAATAATAAACTGCCAGTAAAGGAAAAACAGGAAGGAAATACCATGCTAATCCCCCTGAATTCGTCCCAGTCTTAAGATATAATTTTCAATCTTTAAAATAACATAAATAAGGAGTGCCTAAAGCACTTGGTCCCTGAGAACTAAGTGCCCTACATGGGCCCACTTTTAATCAGTCTCTGGTTCAGTTTTGAGCATTTATCGAAAATCGCAGGAAAATAACAGGCTCTTATGGAAAGCGGTGCAAAATAACAAACCTTATACCGTATATTTTCTTTCTTTCTTTCTTTCTTCCTTTTTTTCTTTGCCATGCACTAACACTACACTGAAAACAACAGAATGCAAAAGGCTGAATATATTTAAAAAACTATATTATTATATGGTGGCGTGGAAGCTTATTGCTTATTGATTAGCACTGTCGCCTTGCACCAGCAGGGTTCAGGTTCGATTCCTCCCTCGGGGTCTGTGTACATGGAGATTCTGTGCATGTTCTCCCCATGTTTGGCGGGTTTCCTCCGAGTATTCCGGGTTCCTCCCACAGTCCATTAACATGGAAATTAGGCTAATTGGCACTCCCAAATTGCACGTAGTGTGTGAATGTGTGTATGAATGTTGACTGGAGGTCCTACCACAGTCATAAAAAGGGAATAAATACAATGGGAATCACCCTTGGCATCCACGATCCCTAGAGGTTCCTAGAGGGTGGATTGTATTATATAAGTAAAAAAGTTCTTAATGTTATATACAAGAACGTATATGATTTGGCTAATTCTACCTCATTTAATAGTTAAATAGACGAATCATGAAACCTCATCTAATTTGGTCGCCCCTTAGCATAAATGTATATATTAAAAATAGCACATCCTGGCTAAGTTGCACAAACAAGCAAAAATCTCAATGTTCATTTATAATCTTTCAACATAACATTTATTCTGTGAGTTTCTAAGCTCAGAGAGTACATGACCCCTCTTACAGGTTAAGTTTCTTCACTTCACTGCTGCCATGGCAACAACTAGCAGAGATGTCATTAATGTTATATCCATTGCTCTTGAAGTATCTCACCAAGAAAAAAAAAAAAACCCTCACTCTGACAGTACGTAGGCACCGGATGAAATTTCTCCTGGTTTTGCCAAAGTACAGTTGATTTCATCGACTGCTGGTGATACAATAAACTCTGTCAGTGATGCATGAGTGATTCTTTAGGAAATCGTATTTTAATAGCTGCATCAAACAATTTCCACGTACCACATCGTAACAATCAAATTTATTTGTCAGATCATTTGTTTTTACTTGTCAGATCATGTTTTACAGGCATGCCTTAGATGTTTTGGAAGAAGCCTTGCAAGAACTAAAACACTCTGTGGTATGCTGTTATAGGAAAATAATCAACAACAATCGAGTTGATAGCTTCAGCCAGGATGCCTCTCCTGCCAACAAGTCTAGTCCCTCTGGTGACTAATCCATTTTCCTGAAATATCCCAAAATATATATTTCAAATATAATATCGTCAACCCTTTGGGCAAAGATTTAAAATACAAAGCACTGTAGCATGTTAAAATTACTGGAGAGCTAGAAAACCTTACCAGAAAACATGTTTGACTCAAAATTTGGCACCAACAGTATTACTCCATAGACCTAACCTGTCTTGTGTTATCAGTTCAGGAGATCTTCCAGGAATCCAATGACCTAACCAGCCTTGTGTCAATAGCTCAGCTTGGTGGTGGGGCAACAATGTTGTGGGTAATGTTTTACAAAGTCAATATACCCAACTTGTCTTGTTCAGCCTTGTGGTGTGGGAATAACGGTGTGAGGATTTGCTTCCAGGAAACCCATGGACCAATCTAGACTTGTGTCAACAATTCAGTCTGGTGGTGAGGGGAAATAATGGTGTGGGAAATGTATTTGAGAAAAACAATAACCTAACCAGACTTGTGTCAATGGCTCTGGTTGGTGGTGGAGCAACAATGTTGTGGGAATGGTACTGAATTGAGATGTTTTACAAGGCTATAGACCCAATTAACCTTGTGTCAACAATTCATCCTGGTGATGGGGCTATAACAGTGTAGGAAATTACCTTCAGGAAATCCATAGAACTAACCAGACTGGTGTCAATATTTCAGTCTGGTGGTGGGGGTATAAAGGTGTGGGGAATGTCTTCAAGGATTCCAATGATGCAACCAGACTTCTGTCAATAGTCTGTCAACAGCTTGATGGTGGGACTATAATGGTGTGCGCACTTGCTTTCAGAAAATTCATGGACCTAACTTGACTTGTCAATATTTCAGTCTGGTGGTGGGGGTATAAAGGTCTGGGGAATGTCTTCAAGGATTCCAATGACCTAACCAGACTTGTATTAATAGTCCAAGCCTGGTGGTAGCGGTACAATAGTGTAGGGAATGTCTTCATGATGGTGGGACTATAATGGTGTGCGGATTTGCTTCCTGAAAATCCATGGACCTAACTTGACTTGTGTCAACATTTCGGTCTACTGGTGGGAGAATTCAGTCTACCGATTCGGTCTAATGGTGCAGAGAATGTCTTTTAGGAACTGAGAGTGTTTTAAGAAGTCCATAAACCCAACTAGCCTTGCTGGTGTGGGAATAATGGTGTGGGAATAATGGTGTGGGAATTTGCTTTCAGGAAATTCATGAATCTAACTAGACCTTGAGTCAGCATTTCAGGGTAGTAGTGGGAGAATAATGGTGTGAGAATTCATATAGGGAATGTTTTATAGAATGCACAGATCTACAGTAATAACACCACATTTGTGTGAACAGGCTGGTGATGGAGCTATACCAGGGTGGAGAATCCTTTCCCTGTACACACTGATGCCCTACTATGAATCAAGCATTGTTTGAATGTGGCAGGCGGCAGGATGGAACATCTGAGTATTGTTGCTGATATCTGTTTGTTTTTCTTTGGCCACTGTGCCATTAGGTACCTCCAGCATGATAATGCATCATGTCTCAAAGCACAAGTCATCTCAATCTGGCTCTACAAACACAGCAATAAGTACACTCACTGTACCTTAGTGGCCTCCTCTAAGCCGTGCATTATAATGCTACTGTATTACTTGTATATGCAACAAATATGAGCTATTGTTTGAAACACGCCAATCTTACAGTGATGGTTTAATCCACCGTGATTTGAAATGTTGATTTTATTTCTATTGCTACATTTACAGTATAAAGAGAGTCTGGCAAGGATCAGTGGTAGTGGTGGTTATTTTCGTATAAAGAGTCAAGTCCATTTAATGATGTCAGCCTCTTTTGGAATAAAGATGATGTGGCTGCTAAGTCTGATTTTAGTGGAAATGCATTTGGCTAATTTGATGACAGGACTGGAGATGGAGGATTGCAGTCAGCTGGAAAATTGCACAATCGTCCTCAGGCACCGAGATGTTAATTGCCTGATGGTAAGTGTGCAGTCGATAATCATGAATATAAAGAAGAGTTTAGGGAATAATCGCAGTTTCTAAATGATTCCGTAAAAAATATCCATGATTTTAAAAAAGTTTGCAGCTGTAAAAATATTGTCCCTTCGGATCCCTAGGGAAAGTGAGAACAGGAGCTATCATGTTTCATGGACGTTTCACAACATTAAAATTTCTTACCACACAGTGATGTAGTCGTATATTGGCTCAGTGTTTAGGACGGTAAAGTTGATGTAGATGCCGTTGCCTGGCGGGACCCTGATGGTCCATGTGCAGTCCTTCAAATTGGGGTAATCATCCGGGTGGCCTGGAGAATATATGGTGCCCTCCAAAGTGGTAAGATTTCCACCACAAAGTGCTGAGAAAGCAGGAGAGAACAAAAAAAATGCCAATTAAACTGAGGACTTTTTTTTCTGTTCCTATAGCTTGTAAACGGTACTCATGTCTTTTAACTCTATGTCCACAACCCCGCTGCGTGTTAAAGAAAGCGCACTGTGGAGTTTCAGTCTTGTTTCTCTTTAAAGGTCAGAGCTCACAGTAAATACCGTAGTGTAGGACGCGGCAACACAAAGCATGTAGAGAAGAAACTGCAACTCTCGAGGGCTTTTGTTTAGCCATGCAGCGCCTACACAGAAAAATAAGCACTGTTCAGCTCCTAAATGTCAGCTAGCAGGGTTCTAGCATCATCGTGACCAAACTGACTGCTGGGTTTTAGACCTCCCTATCATACATGGCAAGAAATCAGTGCAGGTGAATACTGAACTGTATGATACGCAGGTTATGTGTATCCGGGTGTAGAGTCTTCCTGTAATGAGGAATAAAAAAAGTACAACTTCACTTCGCCCTTTACGGAATATTCCAGTTAGCAAACTTCCTCACTCGAGATCATCCGCACCTGGTACTACTTAGCGATCTTATTATGTCTCATTACCCCATGTTTAGAAATACATGCACTCAGTGTTTTTTTTTTTTTTTGTCTTGCAACATTCCTGAAGCCTTGCATCGTTGTAGATTAATTATCTTATCTCGTTCTGATATTGTTAGCAAGTACTGTACATTCTCACTGAAAATTAAAGAACTCTCATGGTACGGTTTTACCGGCAAACTGTAATACAATTTGAAAAACTTTTGCATTGTCTGGTTTACATATACGGGTGGCTAAAATCTGATTTTAATATCAACCATTTCATTAATTTGTTTCATTACGGGTTTTTTTTTTTTTTTTTTTTGCTGTATCATAGCAACCATGATTACTAAAGTACAGTATATGGTTACTTATAATAAATCTTTATGAGCTGACCATCAAGCACCGTAAACAAATCATCCTTATGAGAAGAGAAACGTGCATATTTTCTGCCTTACCATGACCACATTTGGCTGATTAACTAGTAGGCATGCCGATTCAAGGTGCCTCCTCAATTTGTATTGTGTCTTCAAGTGACTTTAAGCGTCCAGCTTTTTTAAATATCCTGATTCAGTATAAAAATGTTAAGAATTTCTTACAAATCTAAACAATCTTAGCAAATAATTTGATGTGCCTGTGCTGCCTGTCAGTGTGTTTATAGTTTAGAGAGCGCCACCTGTAAGATTATAGAGGAACGGCAACATTTTACCATCTCAAATGCAAATACTGTTGGTATAAATAAAAATTTACATAAAAAAAATCAATTTAAGAATTAATATACGTAACTGAATCGATTCATATGATTATGACTATTATGAAAATTTTCTGAAACAAGATGTAGGTTGTGTTCCTTTGTAAGAATTGGACCATGTAGAATTTGCATGCATGAACTCTCACAACTATGCTAACAATGACTGTGTAAATGTGTGACATCACAGTTTTGCAGTGTCATTATGTTCTTAAATTTTTTGAACAACAAATATAAACTCAGGTCTAATATGGCATTCACATCATCATGAAAATAAAATTAATATAAAAAAATAAAATGACATTTCAAGAATTATTTACGTTCTGCATCAGCTGATCAGTTTTAGAACATACACTACATGGACAAACATACTTGGCCAAACCTGTTAATAATTAAATTCAGGTTTCAATCAATCAGGCCCCTTATCTCCATTGAAGGGCATTCTTAATGCTTCAACATACCAAGACATCTTAAACAATGCTACTGTATGCTTCCATTCAACTTTGTGGCAACAGTTTGTGGAAGGCCCTTTTGTAGTCCAACATGACTGAGCCTAAGGGCACAAAGCAAGGACTATAAAGACACGATAAGTTCGGTGTGGAAGAACTTGACCGGGCCCAACACAGAGCCCTGACCTCAACCCGATTGAGCACCTTTGGGATAAACTGGAACGGAGGCCTTCTCGTCCAACATCAGTGCCTGACCTCATAAATGCTCTGAAAAATGAATGAGAACAAATTCCCACAGAAACACTATAACATCTTGTGGAGAGCCTTCCAAGAAGAGTGGAAGCTGTTATAGCTGCAAAAGGGGGACCAACAACTCCATAGTAAAGTAAATGTATTTGGATACAAAGCCATTGCATGTATGGATTGGCACCCTGCAACACCTGCAAGTTTGGACAAGTACTTTTGTCAGTATAGTGTATAAGGTAAAATTACATCAGTAGAAAAAATTAATAAAGAAAAATCCCAGTTCAGACCAGTAAACATTCAGATTTTTAATGTTTAATGTTTAATGTTAATGCATTATACCCGCTTGGTTGCTCTTTGCACTGGCTTAGTCTTTTGTGTAGTGCCAGCTCCAGGTTAGTGTTTAAGATGTTGCACTACAGATCGTATTGTTGTAAGTGTTAAATCCCAGCAGTTCCAAGGTGCCACTGCCGGGTCTCTGAAGAAGGACTTTTTAAGGGTCATTGTCACTAAACATCAAGAAATAAATGTCTTTAGCTACAATACGGAACATAATCTAGTCTTCTTTGGGAGGTCCTGAGGGAGGTCAGTGTGCAGAACTGCTCGATTTATAGCTGTCCTACTGACGTCTGGTGTTTACTGGGTAATTAAGTCACAGATGCACTCTGATGTGGAAATGTGGAGAAACCAAACATGTCACATATGTTCCAATCATGACAACGCTCCTCTAGTTGGATATGTGCCAAGAATCATGATAAAGATTCTCAGAGAAGATTTGGCAAACAGACCCGGACAGTGTTTCTAGCTCATGTCTATTGGAGAACGAACCATAATTCTGCAAAAAAAAAGATTCAACTAGAAGAAAAGCATCAGCTAGAATACTGTAGAATTTCTCTGTCATTGCAAAGGAAGTCATTAGTGACATTCTTGTTCCAGACTCCACTACATGATAGATGTAGAGTGTCAACCTGTGCCTTCATCAGACACTATTCAGGCCACCTACAGACTCTGAGACTGACACCAGCCTTCACACTGAAGAGTAAAAAAAAGCCACTGGACAATATATTTACAGATACGGCTTTCAGAAAAAGTGTTACCGAATTGGTTTAGCTCTTTTTTTAACCTACTGTAGGTATTCAGGTACTTAGGTTTCCAGGCAACAAGACTGGAAAAAGACAAGAGCATTTTCCTGTATAGTTGGCTGTAATGACATCGAAAAAACAAAACAAGGAAGCAGAAACTTCAAAAACGCAAGCATGAAGCCAGAGAGAGCTTTGGTTACCTTCGCACCGGGGAACAGGGTGATTCCAGTTCCTGCTGATTCCGTGCAGGCAGGTGAGGGAGGCCTGGCCCAGAAGCGTATAGCCCGGCTGACACTTGAACCAGATGGTCATGCCCACGCCGAAATCCGTGCCCATCACCTGGCCGTTTCGGAAGGGCCTCGGATCCGGGCAGCGCTGGAGCTCGTATGCTGGAGAGTGAACAGGAATGTTGGAATCAGTGCCTAATCACCTGTGTGCAAAATCACCCAAACATTTACTGTATACCCAAGTGTCTATACGCTGATACCAAGATGAGGAACCAACTCTGTTTTAATACATTAATGAGGTCAGGAAAATTTGATTTAACTTTGTTTGCGCTTCTCTTATTTACGGATGTGTATTGATGCACTTAATGTACGTGACAAGCCTCGTTCTGGTACTGAGTTTGTGAAATTTTAATAAGGTCCGGTCAATAAAATTTTCTTTGTGCCGAGGTCCGAATTTCTTTGAAGTTTGTTTGAAGTCCATAAAAAATAAGCAATTGAAAATGTCCATAGCATTTCAATAACATTTATTGTCACTATGTTAAACATGTGGACAGTTTCAACTTCTTGTTTATTTCCTTGTACTGTATTTGTATGAAATACAAAACGATCTTTAATCAATGTTTAGTGAATCTTCTGAGCTATAAATGAATGTGAAAGGACTCTAACCCTAACCCTAGGTTGCTCTGTTATACTGGGCTCTCAGGTTCTAACAACTCGTTTTTTTTTTTTTTTTTTTCATAGTGGCTCATCACAACACTGTTTTTTATTATCGTCACGGTTTCGGGAAAAAATGAGACAAACTGATTTTAAACTTCCAGGAAGAAGAATAAACATACACTGATCTGTCTATTCATCTTTGAAGGTTTAGTTTTCATAGTGTACTTTCTCTTTTTTTTGAAGGAAGCCATGCTGTGTCACGCTTTCGCTTCTGTTTCTTCAGCACACTCTTTCTATACAAGGTAAACAATCGCGATGATTGGCTCTGTTGAGTGAGACGTATAGCCACGCCCACCTCGGGGGAAAAAATGACAAGTTGATTGTAGCTATTAACGGATAGCATCTGATCATCAAAAACTTACTGGCTTAAAAAGCTGCAGTGTGACCTCAGTGGCTTGTCACGACCTATAGTGAAGTGTTCACGAACGAGCTCTGAGATATAAAGCGATATGTAAACCCTGGTGAAGCGTGTAATCGCAGAAAGACCTTCAGAAGAGACGGCACTTACTGTCGTAGACGATGTGAAAGCCGGCTTTGTTCTGCGAGTAGTCGCTGTGGAAGACGAAGCTCGTCTCGTGGGTGGTGCTGAAAAACGATTCGGGGACTACGGAGCCGCTGAACCTGTCGATCACGGTGCCTGACTCCGAATTCCCGCTCCGGACCTCCAGATAGTCGTGTACAGCCTCGGTGGAGAAATTCAGGAACTGCACGTGAATCCCTGAAGGACAGAACGAAGGAAATAAGAGCATGGTGGAGAATGATCAGTAGCACTTATTTACAGATGCATAGTGGATAAAATGGTGAGAGAGGAAAGAAGAAAGAAAGAAAGAAAGAAAGAAAGAAAGAAGATATGGTGAGAGAGAAAGAAAAACGATGAAAAATAGAGAAAAAACCTATATTAAAATAAAGTAGGAACATAGCATCAGAAAGGAAGAGTGGAGAAAAGAAAAAAGAAGAAAGAAAAAGAAATAAAGAAAGATAGACAGAAAGAAAGAAAACATATGGTGAAAAAAAAACTAACGCAATAAAGAAAAAGTAAAGAACAAAAGATAGAAAGAAAAGTGTTCAAAAGCAACAATAAATAAAAGAAAAAACAAAGAAAGAACAAAATAAATAAAAGAAAAAAGAAAAAGGAAAAAAAGAAATGTATAGTGGATAAAATGGTGAGAGTGGAACAAAGAAAGAAATAAGGAAAGATATGGTTGAGACAGAAAGGGAGAAAGAAAGAAACAGAAAAGAAAATATAAAAGAAGGAAAAAAACATTGAGATATGGAATTAAAGAAAATATGGTCAGAAAGAGGGAAAGAAAGAAAAAAAGAAAGAATACCAGTCATTTTTCTAAATGTTTAAATCTGATACTTTTAAAAGTCTGTTGTAACAATGTTACAAATACATCAATAAGATTCAAAAAGGAAAAATAAGGGAAAACTTGAAAATGAAAAAGCGAGGTTGTAATAGGATAAGAGAACAGGAAGAAGAAGGAGAATTGGATGTAATGTAGATAAGGAAGGACGAGCAGAGAAGGAAAAACAGGAGAGAATGTAAAAGAAGAGAAGAAGTAAGGAGAGAGGAGAGGAATAAAGAGAAGAAGTAATCAGTGTGCTTGAGAGACACAGAGCTGTGAGCGGATCTGAGGCTGTAAGATACAAACCGAAGCCGACAGGAAGTCGCACTGTCCAGGTGCAGTCCAGCCCGCTTGGGTAATTTCCCGGAAAGCCGGGACTCAAGATGACTCCAGTCATGTCGGAAAGAGAGCCGCCGCATTCAGCTACGGAGACAACACACACAGTACTGAATCTCATCACAACACAAAGTACTGAATCTCATCACAACACAAAGTACTGAATCTCATCACAACACAAAG
>JAQMYI010000019.1:2084300-2096885 GCA_030014275.1 Clariallabes melas
GTTTCCTCCGGGTACTCCGGTTTCCTCCCACAGTCCAAAGATATGCAGGTTAGGTTGATTGGCGTTCCCAAATTGCCCGTAATGTGTGTGTGCCCTGCCTCATACCCTGTAACTCCTGGAATAGGCTCCAGGTCCCCGCAGCCCTGAATACAGGATAAAGCGGTATAGAAGATGAGTAAGTGAGATACAGTATAAAGCTGTGAAGGTCACATGTACTGTGCATGCAGGGGAATGGATTGCTTATACAGTACACTATGCATGAGGTGCAGCAGGTACTATAAATGAGATATATGTGGCAAATATATGAATAGTTTCATAGCAAAATGAGATAACTCCGTAAATACATTTATTCATTCATTTTTCGAATGAAGTAAGATGTATTGCAAACTGATAGAGAATATTTTCTGTGCGTTACTTAAATCACTATCACAAATGGCAAAATATTCTTAAATTTTTCCGCTGTTACAGTATATCACGTGTATGAGTCTTGTATGATTTTGCCAAACGCTATAACCCCACCCCCTACAGTTGGACAAAGGATGAATCAGAATGCATACTGTATGTGTTTGTGCTTATTTAAGTATGTAATTTAGGTTTAATGATAAGTTATAAAAATTGTGTATGTTATAAAATATTGAGAATATTGAAATTAGATTAAGGAAAAAAGTGTTGAGTTTCATTGAAGATAAATCTTTTTAATTACAAATTTTGTTAAGGATCATAAGAGACATTATAAACAATACAAAAACGTCTATTTACAGCGTTATCACCCTCCTCCTCTACCAGGTTCAGTTTCATTAGATACATGGCGACAGCACGCTATCCTAGTATCCTAGTACAGGATATGCACCGTTTAACCAACAGCTTCCCACACACAGCATGTGTATCTCATTTCTCTTGTACACAAATCACTCAGGTATATTTTCGATTTAGTAATTGTATTTCTCATCAGGAACAATCTTATCATTTTAATGCATACACATTCACATTTCATACAAACTTCAACAATTCTTATGATTGTGTAAGGCTGCTTTGCGACAATGTCAATTGTTAAAAGCGCTATACAAATAAAATTGAATTGAATTGAATTTCTCTGTTTCATCACACCGCTTCCAATATGGTAACCCACACAACTTTGCCAAGTATATAACACGGTATTCGAACGACATCCAAATTAAGATTTGTCCCACTTCACACAACGTCTCATGAACGTTAAACGATACAAACCTGTCATACGTTTGCTCCTGGGGTAACTGCGATTGCAGTAAGAGAGCGTAAACATCACTTTCTTGGCTTCAACATTCTCCAGAAACATTTGAACACATTCAAACCACTCGCAGCAGCTGCTTTGTTTCACTGATCATGCGATAGAAAGATGTGATGTGATGTATAAAGGTTTTATATATTTTATTTCTTATTTTATTCCATAATTTATTACTTATTGGTCATATTTTTAAGGTCACAGGCAGTTGTACTGTATAAGCATTTCACTGCATATCGGAAGTATTACAGAAAGGATTTTCCCTAGATTTCTCCAACTATCTTCTCTCAAACTACTGTAAAAAAAAAAAAAAAAAAAAAAAAAAAAAGCTCAGCTGAAGGCCTTGCGTGTCTAAGAGCTAGAAAAAAGTACGCTGATATTAATGCGACTTTGGCCGCACTATTAGTCAAACGCTACCTTTTCATCCTTCAGTTCCGCCATCCTGGAGTGTCTGAATACCGTAAAGACTCCAAATCCTCTATTTCTTTTATTAAAAGCCTATGTCTGTTCTACATCACACGCATTATGAATTCGTCATTTTCTATTACTCAGGCACGTCCTTGAATGGATTCCACCTGCCGCTTCGACGTGCATTATTTCGCTCTCAGAGGGAACTCTTCAGTGACTTTTGGAAGCGTTGATAATGTAAGGTATAAATCAAATACAGCCTTTCCACTAACGGCACCTTCTAGGACTGTTTTTCTGCATATCATGGCATAATAAATCTTTTATAATAAAACTCTTTTTTTTTCATAATAAATCTCTATCATTACTACACCTGAGAACTCTTCTATCTTTAAAATCTACTTTAAATTAGGGCTTGGGTAACACCAAGCATGGATGCACGGTAAGCGGATAGTATTTGTCATGAAGAATTTATTCCAACAGAAAAACAAACTGAAAAAGCTGAATTTCGTAGCATAGAGAACAATTTCATAACCTTTCACACCCAGTTCAACTAAACACAATGAGTGTGTACAGCTCTGCAAATTATGCATTTAATAGTAAATTGTTCTGTTACCAAAGCTAGCAATTACGCTGCATCGTAGTACCAAGCACCGACTACGAGACGTTAAAAAGTATACTACTGTACAATTACTGTTTTGTCATTTTTTTCATATCATTTATGACAATATGAAAAGCTAATTATTATTATTATTTTTTTTTGTAATTTCAAGCAAGAGAAAAAGAGCTTAAAGGAGGCATACAGTACAAATAGTTGGTATTAAGTTTTAAAAATAATTAAAAATCATACAATTCAAATTAATTAAAATTCGTTACGCGAATTCAATTCTAATTTAATCTCGCTTGATCGGGACTGAGAGTGGTGGTGTGAACCTTTAATAATCTGTTCAGTAGGTAAATATTAGCCACGAGGGGGTCGCTGCAGCAGACAATCCAATTAGCAGACAAATTTGACACAGGTTTTATGCCAGATGCCCTTCATGACGCAACCCTCCCATTTGATTCCGGACTTTGGACCGGCACTGCATCCAGTCACTAGTGTTTGGACACTGGCTGGGAATCGATCCTGGAGTTTCTGCCTGGCAGACAAGAAACCTACCACTGAGTTTGGGCACTGGATGGGAATTGAACCCTGCCTTCCTCATGGCAGATGGGAAACCGACCATTGAGTTTGGGCATTGGGTGGGAATCTAACCTGGTCCTTCCACATGGCAGGCAGGGAACCTACCACTTCTTCTGGGCACTGGGTGGTAATCAAATGTTGGCCTTCCGCCTAGCAGGTGAGAAACCTACCACTGATTTTGGGAATTGGGTGGGAATCGAACCAAGGCCTTTGGTATGCCAGGCAAGAAACTTACAATACCACTGATTTTTGGCATTGTCTGGGAATCAAACCCATGCCTTCCTCGTGGCATGCAAGAAACCTACAGTATCATTAAGTTTGGGCATTGGGTAGGAATCGAACCCAGGCTTCAGTACGCCAGGCAAGAAACCTTCCACTGAGCCACTAAAGCCCGCCTAGGGTAACTTTATTGCTATGTGATTACTTTATTATTCCTGGTACTGTAGTTTCTTTTATTGCTTCTTGGTGATGTGTTGCTAAGGTATTGCAGATGATGGTTGCTAGATAGGAGTTACACCAGTAACAGGTTGAAAGGTTGTTGCTTTCTTTCCCGGAAACTTGTCACCCACACGTGAGGCAAACATGCATAAAGTTATACCTTTAGATACTGTGGATATTTATAACCAATTTTAATACAGAAGCGAGGATTTATTGGGAAAGATAGGAAGCCTAACCTTACCTCGAATGTGGAAACATTACTGCTACTACTTACTACCACTGTTTGTTCTTTATCTTCTTCTTCTCCTTTTACATTAACAGCAGATTAAGCTTTGCAGTGAGCAGAAACATTTTGTGCATTTGGGAAAAAAACAACATTATATTCTGATTAAATGCACATCTTATCAGATCAGTGTCTGTGTAAACAGATAAGCTGAAATCTTTAATCTGAATGATTTCAATAAGATGGAAGAAATATCGTCCAAGTAAACACAGCTTGTGTGTTTTTTTATTTCTTACTTAAAAAACAGGAAGTCACCATCAACTGAACAAGAAGAAAAAAGAGCGCTAGGAGAATGAAACAGCATAAAAAACAAAAAAGATTATTTTAGTGCTTGCTTCAGTATTTTTATGTATCTCACACCTGTGCATATAAACACCAGCAGGACGATCAGACTGCATCATGCAAATTTATGGAGAAAAAAAAAAAAAAAAAACAGGAAAGGAAAAGATCTGTGACTTGACTCATATTAGTAGAATATTCAAATAAAACCAGGCTTATTGAAACTTGAAACAATTGCATTAAAAAAATTTTTTTATATGAATCTTCTTGAGCTTCTTCTTGAGAAATATGTTTGAAAAAAATCAGCGACAAAAGCAGTGCCTCATTATTTAATCCCTTTTTTTTTTCTTCTCCCAGTCGCCAGTCGTTTTTTAGATGACCAAATCAATGCTATTATTCAGCGCACTGCGGTTCCCAGCGCATCTATATTCCACCGGTGAAGTGCATGCTCCGGCGTGTTCCCATGATAATCAGAAGGGCTTCCAGCCGCCTTAATGTCATCATTAGCCCCCAGCGCTACCAGAGAAACACCGGCGTGGCTCCAGAATACACAGCGCCACCTCTCCGGTTCGTACGCATAACTTCATCTGTTTGCTAACAGCGAGCGAGACGTAGTAATGAGCTAAACACGTATCATGTTTAAAGGTGATGACACGCTGTTGTTGTTGTTAATTAAACCCAGCACAACTAATTATCCATGCTGACTCTGCGGTCCGGCGCTGGTGAGGAACAGATAAGTGGAGAGCATGAATTAAAGACCTAGGGGGCATGCTGTTCAAGGAAAATAATCAGCGCTGGTGAGATGCAATAAAGATCCAGAGTCACTATTTATACCACAAAGTGGATTTTTTTCTTTCTGTTTTGCTTTTTTCATTTACTCATTGATTCATACAATTTTTTTATTCAATTATATCTATTTATATAATCTATCTTTTAACGCCTGCTCTTCATCATATCACACTTTATACCAAATATAAATTGCCATTATCTTCACCAGCCTTGTTTTTTCCTAAAGTCTACTGAATGGTCGCGATTAGAACTGTGGCCTGTTTCCCCCGTGTCCCACAGTCCAAAGACATGCAGATTATACCCCTATCTCAACTACGCGGTTGACTCACTGTGAGTTTTGGCACTGTGATTACATTTCCATCTTTCCGCGCAAAAAATTAAACATGTTTAATTTTTTTGGCGGGTAATCGCGGCGGCTCACGGTGCATCTCACCGCGAGTCAAACCGCATAGGCTAAGTGTCTTTTGCATATTGGCATTTCCAATCAGTGTGTGTGTGTGTGTGTGTGCCCTGGTGCCCTTTGGATTGGCACCCCGTCCAGGGTGTACCCTACCTCGTGTCCCCGTGATAGACTCCATGCCCTGTACAGGATAAGCAGTATTAGAGAACATCTGAGTGAGGGAGGGAGTGAGTGAATGAGTGGGCAAGCGTGCTTACTGAGTGCTACAAAGCGCTAACACTGGAGACTCCTTCCAAACCCTTTGAAATACTACTACTACTACTACTAATAATAATATTCTTTCTTATAGCAAGAACACCGAAACACTTACAAATCTCTGTGATCGGTCTGTTACTACGGAAACAATGATGTTTTTGAACAAGTCCACTGATGTTCACGTTACAGTCAGTCTTCGGATTCGTAAAAAAAAAAATTGTATGAAATGGTTTCTAAGGAGAAGAACAGATAAGAAGAAAAAAACCTACAGGTTGGTTACCAATGGCAACCCCATTAACCACCCCCTTCACACACTGTAATTCACTAAGACTTAGCCCTTTTAAAAAGAGCAGGAACAGAAGAAGGCTACAGGTGCTGGTGAAAAGAGAACAAAGAGCCGGATTCAGTCAGCATTCAGTAACGACAGATTTAAACCCTACTCAGAATTTACGCAAGAGTTACACACACACATGTAATGGATCCTGAGTACGAAGCATTTAAAGTAGAAATATGTCGATACTCACTAATTATTAGTATCAATATTTATCAAAAGTATAATATAAGGATCCGTACGGCAGGAACGTGTTTATCCTTGATTCCGAAAGACGACAACGTGACAGACAACAGAACTGAAAAAAAAAAATATATATATATAATATAATAAATTATGACAATAGTGATGCATGTTTTTTTTTTTTTTGTAACTGTACATATGCAACAAAACAAAAGAAAGAAAGAAAACTGCAGACTCAAAAAGGTTTTCGAGAAGGTTAAAGAAAATTGAGTTAGATTGTTTTTTTCCCTACAGAAGATGAGACGCATCTTAATAAGGTGCGAATTTTGTTTATGCAGAACAAAATCTATCAAATTTAGCTGATGGTCAGCTCATCCACAAATATTCTGAATGGCACATCCGTGTCTCTCTGTTCACTAATTACAACATGACTTAATAGAATTAAAAGTGATAAAAGTGGAATGATATGATATGGAAAGTTACTGTAGAGTATGTTCTTAAAAAAGTCTTCCTTCCTTCTTTTCTTCTTTCCTTCTCCTTTCCTCACTTCCTTCCTTCCATCTATCGATCCTGACATTTCCTTTATTTCTTCATGGGATTTGCTTCCCTTCTTTGATTTTATATCAGAAAAATTCTAGTTATTTCTAGCATTTAAAAAGAAATTCAACAGATTTCATTCAATATTTAATAATAAGGCTAATAAAGATAATAAGGCAAAAAATAAAGCTAATGGTTTTAAATAAAGCTAATGGTGAGCATTGAGTTGTATTAATTAAATATTTACAGATTTAATTAAATTGTTGAAACTAAGGGAATAAATATGGACAGAACTCTTTAATTGATGTTGTAATTATACTACATGTAAGGCTAACAGGTGAATACTGTATATGTGTTTTTTTATTTTATTTTATTTCCCTGGAGAGATTAAGCCAAGGAAATTAGCTATAAATATTATACATGTGTCAATTAAGCATTAGCAAATAAAAAAAAGAAAAAAAAAAGAAAACCAGAGTCATTGCCAAGGAAAATGATATAATTTATATACTGTATTTCACGTGTCATTATTATAAACAAAACACACTCTGGAAAGCCTGGGAAAAGCAGATGACTCTGATTAGCTGTTGAACACACTGTATTCCGCTCTACATGACCGAGTCTGTCACTGAAGCAGTGTTTCAAATAAGACGAAGGACAACATCCTGAAAGGACAATACTCCTGTCTCTGTGCATAGGGACACTGCCCACCCCCCCCAAAAAAAATATTTAAATAAATAAAGAGCTGTAGACATACCTGTGCATAAAGGCACCGTGCCATTCCACTGGGCCAGGCTGTTGGGCACGGACTCGCACCGGATGGCGCTGGCTCCATGTAGCGTGTATCCAGGGTTACACGCGAACAGCACGACGGCGCCGAGTCCGAAGTCGCTTCCGATCCGCTTTCCATAGCGAGGCTCGGGGACCGAACTGCACTGGGAGGCGCTGGTCCTCGGTACAGCTGGAGGAAAAAAAAATGCACTTTTATTTTTTACAGTACACACTATTTTTTCTAGATTTTGATGATTTAGAGTTGAAAAACCTCCAGCTTCACTGCAGGTTTTATAAGATCTTTGGCTTTACCCGTGTGTTGGGGACCAAACTCAATGAAAATACAATCTTAAATATCTGACTTGAATGTAAATTGTAGTGTATGCCATGTAGTGACATCAATATTAACGTGTTATTAATCATGGTGTAATTAATAAGTATTCCTACTTTTAAAGTAGTCAAACGGTCAGGAGAATAATCCATGCAGGTGGTGGACAGTCCTTGAATAACTTACAAGATATACTTTATATTTCCACGTCTTCCACTTCCAGAACATCAGCTAGGTTAGTTTCTGGATTCAGCGGCTGAATCCCAAATAGCATTAAATGGAAAGCTAGAGCACTAATTAGAGTGTACAATCCCTAGTTCCACACATTAAGTAGCGCCATTGATTAGGGGTTAGAGAGGGATTTGGGAAATTTGGAATGACTTAAAAACATTTACTATGGTGACAAGGTGCTTTTAAGGTCATATGTGATTTCTTGCTGAAAGTGCTTGATTTTGAATGTGGGGTTTTGGCAGGCAGCTACTCTCTCCTCAGTACCACAGACCCTATAGACCCACTCTCACCCATGCTGCGACTGCCAGTTAATGTACATACATAGTGTTTTTTTTTGTTATACATAGTTAAACACCCAGTGCTGTTGGAAAGTCTCTCATCCAATCATATTACACGGTTGTCGTATAATATCATGTACCTTTATATATCAAGTTTGTACAGTGGTTTACCTTGGTAGACAAAATGGAAGCCTTTAGCTGTGTTCGAACCTTCTGCTGTGAACTTTAGGGTGATTTCATTGCCAGCACTCAAAGGCAATGGCTCTCCTTATAACAAAAGAGACAGGAAGTGCAGTGAGGGAACATGAATGCTCCAGCAAGAAAATAAGAGTAGGCTAACAAGATGTTTTTTTTTTTTTTGCTAAACACATTTCAAGAATGCATCAGAATTAAGTTAAATAACACGTTATTGCACCCTCTATTTTTGGAGCCAACAATTAAATGTAAAAGTGCTCTTACCGGAATGAGAGCCATATATGGACGTCAGAAGAGGAGAATCAGAAGAAGGTCCATCATAGATGTCCACCACATCACTGGAGGTGGTTTGAAAGAACATGAACTGGCCAAAAAGCACTGCAAACCAAACAAAAGAACACACGTACTTATTGTAGCATGGATTTATCGCTAACATTCTACCATAATAGTGTCTTAAAAAGATGTCCAGGTAGAAAATAAGGAAACAACTATAAGGGCATGACCCCTGCTTCCCATCTTCGCCCGAAATTTTAGTCAGGCGCTCCCCAGATAATCATAGCTTATCAAAACTGTCCCAGGCAGCATGACCATGTCCGAGCCGTGCTCCCTACACAGCCCTAACGAGGAATTTGAGTCCTGGAGTGAAAAAGAAATCCAATAAGTTCTTATTGTGAGTGTGAAAGGACCCGTAAAGAGAGAGGAATCGATAGTTAATGCAGTGCTGCACTGTTTCGTTCAGCCATGGAGTAAGCGCAACATGCCTCGGGGCAAGCCGGGCGCGTAAATTAGACAGGCGACAAAGCAACAACGCATTTCTACGCTGAAGGTAAGAAAAATTGCAGCATGAGTTTTTGTTATTGAATTTAAGTTATTATATAGATCTGCCCAACATTTAGGCGATGCAGATAAACTAGGCCGAGCGCTGGGGAGCCGATGAGACGCCAATGTTTAGTGGGTTAGTGGTAATGGTATATCACCTCTGAATATAACTTCAGCAATTGTACTTCATTACAGTACTCAAGTATCATGTCAAGATATCTTCACTGTACTGTATCTGTGTAAGCAAAAGTTTACATTCAAATAAAAACAGCACTCATAACCATTTCAACCTTCTAAACACTTTCAAATATATCAAAAACATTTGGATGGCGTTTCTGAATCTGGCATCTGCACAGCCAAAAAAAAGAGAAAAAAAAGTCCTGCATGCCCAGATTTTATTGACCACCTTTAGCTTTAATTATGATGCACAGTGTGGTGATGAATTTATGTGTGAAACTTCATCACCACATTTTCACAGCTTGAGTCCTGGAATATGGCCGTACCATCAGGGAAGAAAAACTCCATAAATTTAATAATTTGGTAATTCAGTACATTCAGGTCATCAGCTGACTTCACTTTATTGCCACATAACGGTGCTACTGAAGCAACTGAAGCAACACCAGATCATAACACGGCCTCCAGAGGCTTGTACAGTGGACACTGTGCATGATGCTTCATGCACTTCTCTCTTTCTACCCTGACACGCACATCACTCTGGCTCAATCTGGACTCATTGGACCACATGACCCTTATCATTGCTCCAAAGTCCAATCTTTATGCTCACTTGTAAATGTAATTACTTTTTCTTCTAATGAGTCGCACTAACAAGTGGATTTCTTCTGGCCCAATTCTTTTGTTTTTAATGCTGTGAGTTCTTGTCCCGTTTTGCATGTGGAAATGCTCTTACTTTCACTATTAAACATGCTGTAGCTCTGATTTCTATTGTTAGGTTTTAACCAGGTTTTTTTATTGTTTTAACCAGGCTTTTTTACTGAGCGATTAACCAAATTCCAAATTCAATCATTAAAAAAAAAAAAAAAAGTAGACAAAAGTTTTCAGTACTCAATTAAACAGCCTGAAAAGTCACTTCTATAAGTTTATGCAAGGCTGGCCCTTGTAACCAATCGGGGACAAGTCCAGTGTTAGGGGTGGAGCAAATATCTGTCATTCAATACAGGAATGTGTTTCAGTTCTACCGCTCCAGTAGGTGCCGGTAATATACCTGACCAACTGCTAAACTCAAAAGAAGAAGAAGAAGAAGAAGAAAAAGCATTAGCAGAGTTGCCACTATTCTGGTTATTCGGACACCTAGTGTTGGTAAAACTGTCTTTGGGCAAGTAGTATATAATAATGTTATAAAAATAAATGCAAACATAGTATACAGTTAGTCCCCTACATATGAACATTTGAGTTACGAACTTTCGAAGATACAAACGTGCATTAGCGAATGTTCAATCGTGGAAGTTAGATCACATGTCCGGTGTATATTGTAACGTGCGTGCAGCGCGCATCCCAGGATGTCTGAAAGCAAGTGTAAAAGCAGCAGCGATGAAACTGGTATTGCTAAAAAGCACCAAGAAATAACAATGGAGACAAAAGTAATAATTAAAAAATTGTAAAAAATTATTGAGTAAATTGACAACTGAATTGCTCGTACTTTTAACATGAATTGTTCGACCATCAGCACGATTTAGAGGGCAGGATCATGGAACGTGTTAGTTTTATATTTTTATACTGTGTATAGCCAATTGTGTTAGCACCTAGACACTGTTTGTTGAACTTACAAACTATATATAAATTGAGCTAAAGTACTGTATGCGTGCTAGTAAAGATATTCTTTTAAAACTCAGTGGGTTTGTTTTCGGCACTGTCTAGGCAGGATTTTGTCAGTGTGATCTGGCAACCCTGTTTTCAGTCTATGGTTAACTCTAGTGGCTGGGAAACTGGCTGGAAAAGATGTCTGCTCATCGTATAATAGAATTTGTTAGATATTTGTTCTTTTTAAATAGGAGACATGAAGCAGGACAATCACTCGGTGAGTTAGTGACCACGTCTAGACGGGGGGACGAAGCAACGACATCACAGGGGGTATGCATGTTCATGATCGGCTGGATGAAAGCAAGGTGGAGCGTAGCAGAGCGTAAGAGCAGGGATTAGGAGGGTTGGGTAGAGCAGAAAAGCTAATCAAATTTATATTCTTAAGCTAGCACTAGCAAAAGTTTCTTAAAAGCTCTTATAATGAAACATCTAGTCAAAACTGTATGTATGTTTTACTACAAAGACCACAATCAATCATCTGTGTGAAAGAGCGTTTATTCAATGCTGTTTAGGTGCTTATTCAATGCTACAATCCATCAGTGTATGCACGCTATTCTACAGCAGCTAACAAACCCCTTAATCCTTCTGTCAGGAAACCACATGGCTTTCATTGTAAGATCACACTCTTCTCTTCTGTGTGTCTCATAACCTAGCGTGTCCTCTCTGACAAATACTACCTCCACACCGGATCACGCAGTGTACTCTATAACATTAATATATTCCATTACAAAAGCGTTTGCGCTCTTTCATACCCCACATTGTGCTCAGGTGTTCTTTACTATCACCAAACACACACCTCCCTCTAGTTCTTCCTCCTCGCCTTCTAAAACCGCTCCAATTCCCCGAGTCAACAACAAAGCTAGCAGAGGAACGTATGACCTCTAGTATTAATATGTATTCAGGACGCGACAGATCTTTTTCCCCTGGGTCGTGTGGCTGCAAAACTGTACGCGGAGAAAATAATACAAGTGTTTTGTCAGTAAATAAGAAAGCATTAAGGATGCCGGGCTTGATTAAGGCTGACACGGCGTGCCCGTGTTTCCCGAAAGAGCGGGAAGACGATGCCGGCGCTGTGGAAACAAAATAAAGATGCCACCTTTGACAATTCAATTGGGAATATAGTAGCAGCAGGAGGATGGAGTATAATTAGGAGCAAAAAAAAAACGTATTTAAATAATCTATCAAACAGAGAGGTATCTAAATGTGTCATGGGGTTGAGCGGGTTCTCGTTTTCTACTCCATTAAGCTTAATGATTTGACCCTAAAATTTTTAAACGTTCCATCAATCCAGGATTCATAACGCAATATAAACCTATATAACTGCTCATAGTATAGCATGCACAAGGATATGTATGATATTCAGGTATGCCAGTAAAGTTCATTTCTTCCTATTTAATTAAATTACAATGGGAACAAATGTTTTACTGCGACAGGCTGCGACAAGTTCCTTGAAGATACAATTAGAAAATTTGTTGTTTATGCAACATCAGCAGCAACCTCATTTCCCCTCTCGTCTGTTCCAACCACTCAGCATTCAGCATCAGCAGTATGCTAATCACCGGCCTGGGGTGCGTTTCCAAAAAGCATCGTTAGCCAACTATGGTTGCAAGTTCCGTCGTTACCAACATAGTTCAACAACTAGGTGTTTCTCGAAACCATAGTTCAAACAAACATTCGCAAACAGCGTCGCAAACTTACGTGGTTGGAACTACAGCCTTCGACCTGTGGTTAGAAGCATAGTTCCTTGTTAGTTTTCTGTGTCGACGTCATTGATTTCGCCGCGGCTGGGTGTGTTCTATTCACA
>JAQMYI010000019.1:2117177-2135465 GCA_030014275.1 Clariallabes melas
TGTTTGTAAATTTATTCCCGCGCCGCAAAAAACCTTGTCGGGTCCCGCGGGAGCGCCGCGGGAATGCAGACCTCTATCTTAGGCTTAATGTTTAAGGTTAAAACTTGATTGGTGCTTTACATGTTACATATATATATATAAATATATACAGTATATATATATGCACCAGGGAGGATAAACCTTTGAATGATGTGAAATTACTTTTTTCAAGATATAGTAACTGGAATAAAACCGTTGTGAGTAATGGTGTGAAAACAAGATGGCAGATTGCGATTATGTGTCAACTAAGGTTGATAGCTGAAAAGACCTCGCCGTAACCTTGTTTTGCTATTAATGCATGTTCTTACAATGCCGTTTTTCCCCTTTGCCATAGAAATGCTAACACATTACATCTGTTGGAACTGGTTGGCTATGTCAGTTAATCATGGAAGGGAGGCTGTGTGAAGGAAACTGAATCTGTTTATCACATGGCAGGAGTGTGAAAATGTAATAAATCATCACTAATATGAGCTGCCCTCAACAACGCTAATGAGTTTAAATCATATTCAAGGAAAGCTGGAAGAAGCCGATTATTTACATTCAAAAGAACGTTTCGCCAATATCATACTAATTAGCACAGGATGCTGCTGAGACATAAACTGTACTTCTTGCGTCAAAGCATTTAAACCATCTGGGAAGATGGTGTTGTATTTATTCCAAGGAATTGTGTGAAACGTATGTCACTCATTGGTCAATCAAATGCTTAAATAGTGAATGATAGCTAGCTTATGATAGCTAGGAACCTGGTTTGAGAGATTATAAGAAAATCAACATGGCCTTTCCACAAATTCACTGATTTAAAAGACATAAAGGGGCATTTATGTCTTTATGTCTAACCTGGTGTTTATTTTTTCCCCATTTTTTTCATTGGCTGGGGCTTAAAGTAGATTTAATCCAAGGAAATTTTCCCACTTATGTGACCTCATAGAAGAAAACCCCTCCCCTGGCCTGATACTCATCTCTGCTTTTCTGTAGTGTGGCGTGGCTCAGCAGAAGCTCATTTACATACTGTAGGTGATAAATCAGCGTGTTTGGTGAGCTTGTGGTATGAAAAACATGTATTATCTAAGGTGCATTTCAGTTTGCTGGACAACCACTATTAACTTTCAGGAACTAAACACATTTTCATTTTTATACCCAACAAATTGCTTTAAATCGATATTTTCTTTGCAAATTTAAGATAGAGCTGAATGTGTAATTTTAAAATTGAGCTGAATATCACACTCAAGATTGTACTGAATATCAGCACGGCTGTGATGCGGTCAGAGGCACAAGGCTGCAACCCATGTACTGAAGATATCACAGCCATGCTGATATTCAGCACAACAGGAGGACCTTGAGTGTGATATTTAGACAACAGTTCCACAAACACCATTTTTGCTCCTCCAAAATAAATCCTTCCGCAGCTAGTGGAACTAACTTACCGCGACGGGCGGAGCCGATGCACTAAAAAGCTAATGAGCAAATAGCTAATGTAGTATTTACGATGTACAATGCCTTGTTCCACACACCAAGTAGTGACCAAACGGTTAGCCGTGAACAGAACAACACGGACAGCTCAGAGGCAACCTGGAACGACTTAAAAGCAATTACTAAGGAGACAAAGTGTTGTTTAAGATGACATAATTTTAGTGTAATTAACAGTTGTTAGAACACCTGTGACGTAGATGCACATAGTTAAATATCCCAGTGCTGTTATAACGATAAATTAAAAGAAGAAGGGTTATTGCTTTTTGTGTCCACCTCACCTTGATATTCTTACCGGCTGGTCCCAAATCGGGTTTGGGGGGGAGCAAATATATATGCATGCACGATAAGTTCTCTGTTTATTATCAGCAAAGAGAGAGAGCATATTTAAGCTTTTGGCCAGGTGCCTTGTGTCACGTACATCTGGTACACCAAAAGGACAACTCATTAGCATGTGGGTCATAGAGAGACACAGAGACAGATTAGCATTTCCAGTTAGACAGAAGGGTTCCAATGGACACAAGCTGTTTGTATGTATATTAGTCTGGACACTGGCTATAGGAATTAAGGAAGGAATCCGGAAGCAGGTTGTTTTATGGGCATCGAGGCACCGGAAAGTTCACACACTAAAGGAAAATCTTACACACACTAACTACGCCATTGCAACCTTTCATCATCTATTTCATATTTCATCTCACAAACCAACCATTTTTCCATCTCGGCCATGAGTAAACACCTTGTTTTTTTTTTCTACAGCTATTTCTTAAAATTTCTGCCATCTCCCTTCGGTATTACTCATTAGCATAAATACAGACACATGGGCTCGTCACTGCTTTTGTTACAGTTGCAAATCGTGCTTTTCCCTGTGCTGCAGTTCTTCAGGCCAGTAACTAAAAAAATAATAATAAATAAATAAATAAAACAGCTGTATGAGTAATAAGACGAAGGATAGGATCTGGAGGCACTTCACACCCGCTGGGTTCATTCAACAAGAGGTGGGAGAATGTAAACAGAGCATGTTTGTCCTCCGTGGTTCTACAGAACACTGCGCAGATGTTACAGGCTCTCACCTGGGACCTCCACATACACACGGCTACATTCATTATTAATCAGGGCTCTGGTGTTGGGAGGATTGGCTCTGTAATGAAATATGTGCAGTGACTGCAAGGTGGGGCCTGCTGCTCAGTCGCTGCTCGAGAGAAAAAAAAGCGATGCTCGGATAACAATCGGTGCGAGGCGAATGCGCCTGTTTAAGCCGGGTTTTCTGGGCTCGGCCTTCGGAAAAACGCAAGGTTTTCTGCCAGTTCAAGTGGAATCAGGGTCTTTGTTAGATTTGTGTTGTGCAGAAACACTAATAAAATTTATTCCAAGTTTAAAGTCACTATTCTTGATTAACGTTAAGGATCATTTCCCGTTCTGTCAAGGGCTTTCAAATTCGTTCAATATTTTTTTTTTATTATTAAGTTATCATTCTAATTACATTCATACTTTTATTAGACTTGTAATATCTTATATTCATTTAAAATAATATTGAATAAGTTTAGCTCTTTAATGTGAAAAATATCTTAATTCACACCGGTTAATGTCAAGGAATGACGTCATTAATTTTTATATTTATACCCACAATGCACCTCTGCAGATCCTTTAAATATATTAAACTGTAATGGTTAGGATGCTTTATATTTCAGTGTAAATCAGGAAAATCAACCTTTAGAGGCTGATAAAAATAGTGAATCGTGAAGACACACTCGTGCCCTGCCGAGTTTCATATCGTTTTCTCCCTCTAAAAAAAAAAAAGTAATAATTTAAAGCCCTAATGGGCTTGTTAGTGGGCTGACAAGTTGAATCAGGTGTGGGACAAGGCAGGGGGTCCGCAAGGCTGGAATTCAAAGTCATTATGATGAGCTATGATGAATTTTACTGAATAAATAGTTGCATCAATATCGCTCAGAGACTTTAATCCCACAACAGGAATTGTTATTACGCTTTCATTGTGATGTGAAAAATATTCGACCTTGGCAGATATCCTATAACATATGGTAGAGAAGGTCATACTGTTATGGTTGTCAGTCGTATGTCAGTAGCAGGACATGATGCATTTAGGGGACCAATCCGGAGCAGAAGAAGAGATGAGGAATGGAAGGGGCGCAGCTGGTATTAGGTTGCAGGCAGAAATCAAGATAAGGTAGATATGACTTGATCAGAATGATCAAAAAAACATAAAACACAATCAGTTTTAATGTAATATACGAGATTAAAGATCTGTCTTTTTTTTTTTTATAAGGAAGTTACATATACATCGATCAACCATAACATTAACATCACCTCCAGGTAAACTGGCCAACACTGATCACCAACAACTCACCAGCAAACTGGTGACAGGATCATGGGCACCCAAGGTTCACCCATGCCTGTGTGGACCAAAGGTCTGATGCCACAGAAAAGGCGATGTAGTACAATTCGCTGAAAAAAGTCACTACTGGCCATAATAGTACACCTAGTGCACCGCAGCCAATCGTGGACTGGTCCCAGCAGAAAGAGACCCCAAGACTGATGACCCGGCCTCCAACCTCCCCAAACCCCAACAAATCAGAAACAAAACAGGATTGTCAAGTGCATTTGCAAAATCAAGCACCATGATGAAAGCGAGACCAAAACTGGCCTCTGCTGCAGAGGAGACGTTCATTTAGAGTCACCAGCCTCAGAAATCACCAATTAACAACCAGCACCTCAGATTAGAGCCGTTATGAAGGACTTACAGATCATAAGTAGCAGATATACATCTCAATATCAACTGTTTAAAGGAGATTATTCCATATTTTATAATAAAAATCAGGAAGACTATGGAGTTAAATGGTGTGTCAAAACTTTTGAAATGAAATTTTGTTTCATCACCTTGACAGCTGGGCAGTGCTCTGTTCCACTCAGGTCGGTTGGTGTTTCCCATTACACAGGTAAGCGTGGAGTAGCCCTGCAGTTGGTAGCCTGGCTCGCAATGGAACGTCAAACTGGAGCCCAGCTTATAGTCACTGCCGAGACGAGTACCGTTCATCACACTGCCTGGGTCGAAACACGCCTCTCTCAGCTTGGCTAGTGAGCAAAAGACAAATAACAAAGAGTATGAGAAGAGTAAAACATGCACTAATACCCGGAAAAAAATAATCCCCTTTTTCATTATCAGTAATAATTTTTTGAGAGGAGGCAAGTTGTGTAGTGGTTAGCACTGTGTGCACCTCCAGGGTCAAGGGTTCGATTCCTGCCTCAGGGTCTGTGTACGTGGAGTTTGCATGTTCTCCCCATGCTTGGTGGGTTTCCTCCTGTACTTCGGTTTCGTCCCACAGTCCAAAGACATGCAGAGTAGGCTAATTGGTGTGAGTGAGCGGATTGGCACCCTGTCCCCACCTCATGTACGCCCCACCTCGAGTCCGATGTGCAGGAAATCAAGTGAGTATTTTTCTTTTAGCTTTGAAAATCTCTTTGGGATAAAAAGATGGTGTTTTTTTTTTTTTTTACTAAACAGTAATCCTAACTCATAAACTCCTTTGTTCTTTTCCTCTGTTGGAAAAAAACTAAAAAGTTACAGGTCAACATGAAGGTTACACGTGCTGATCCTGGCGACTCCCTCTATAAATGTTAAACATCGACACTTTCCTTTGTTCAACAGCAGCGCATTTTTTATCTATTTATTATTAGGATTCTGAACATCTAACTAAAAATACCAGAGAGCTGCAATAGCAAAAAAACAAACAAAAAAAACAATAAAAAATGTAGACATCAAGCTAGATATCAAGCACATAAGTTCAAAACCCCAAAAAACAAATACATGTGGCCTGAGGGTGGGTCCAGCCCCAACTGCCTGTGGCTGGAGCATAATGAGTGCTGCAATCCATCCCAGTCGTCGGCTCGTTAGAGAAAGAATAAAGGAGCTGCTCGCCAGAAAAGAAAAGAAAGAAGACGCTAGAGGATCAGTGCTTGCATGCAATAGTGCAGTAATTGCCTTTTCTCTCCGCCTCCCAAAAGATTCCGTAGATGAAATTCACACTCATCGACGCAAGCCAACAGCACCGCTAGAGCCATATAGGAGCTAAGCCTAGTTTTAAACAAAAGACGATGATACAGGAAGGTTAGAGACAGCCAAATGGGACTGTGTGGTGGTGATACGCCGCACATAAACATTAAAACAATCTGAGAGTAAACAATACAGTTTGTTGAGTAGATTGGCAGCACAGGAAATTCATATCCTTATCGTGTGCTGGTGTTATATCTTGAGCTGTCAAACCATCACACATGGCTAAATCTGATACTAACTATACAGATAAAAGTAAAAACACTTTCTTTGCAGAACTAATAGCCACCAAACTGGAATGCAGAGCACACTAATGTGGTTAAGTAATGCAGCGCTATGCAGAAATGTAGTTAAGTAAAAGCACAACCATTTGCTGTACTTTGGAGTGGAGTAAAAGTAAAAAGTATCCTCTAATAAAACTACTCATGTAAAATTCAGATACATACAATATCTATATAAGTACAGTAATGAAAGACATGTACTAAGTTACCTCCTATCTCTGGTTATCAGCAGCCCCTTGTTCTACTACTGCCAGGAAGGCATGTCTAGATTTCACATTAAGCACACCCATTAAAGCTCTATTTACAATCAAGGAACCTTATATTCACATTTCTGGTCAAATACACATACTAAATGTGCAAAACATATACTCATCTCCACTGATTTTTTTCCCCCCAAATTTAGACGTATCCAATTCCCACCAGTCACTAGGGGGCTCCCACATTAAGGCTACTACTACCAGTCAGGGAGGGCCGAAGACTATCATGTGCTTCCTCCGAACTACGTGACACCAGCCGACCACTATCCGCTCCTTCCACTTGCGTGAGTTCAGAGACGCCCATGATTGGCTGTAGAGCTGTGATTGATGTGAGAGCATAGTGCCTCCCATTCCTCCCCGCTGAAAGAGTTCGGCCAATCAGCTACAGGCTACAGCATCACCCGAGAATTGAATTAGTGATCTCTGGATAATAGGGTGAGCACTTTACCACTACGCACTCGGGGGCTAAAAAGATGCACTTCTAAGGCAAAAATGTATGGGCATGCACGGCTTGGAACAGGGCTGCTGAAGGATAGCACAATTCAGAAGGTGAGTTATTACAATGTCAGCACTGAATTAAATGTACACCTATTGTTTCTGCCCACTTACCAACTGATATGGGCAAAAAGAAAAGGGTTGATAATGGAGTAACACACCAGTATGTGGTGCTTCCCCAAAATCGCTGCCACAGAGATAGAGTCACATAATTGTCTGCAATGTCATTGTGTGCTGTTGCATTAATTTATCTCTTCATGTATCTTGTTCAAGCATAACAATGCACAAATCAAGGTCCATGATGGATTGGCTCATGAGGAATATTGTGGAAGAGCTCAAATCCTGACCTCTACTCCACAACCTCTTTGTGAGAAATTAAAAAAGTCTATGTGAAGGAACTCAATTCCTCATGTCACTAATGCTCCGAAATCCAAAGCAAAGCCTTTTTTTTGTTCTGGGATCCTATCATACACATAGTTTTATATTCTACTGAAAAAAAAAAAAGTTTAGAGAAGTTGACTGTTGCAATTTCAGGCTCCTGACCAGGAACAGAGCTGAATGAGAAGCTCGGAAAAATTGAAGTGAAGCACTCAGCAGACTGTCAAAGGCTGAAATGTGTCTCACGCAATAAGACTATATCTTCCTAAACATGTGAAGCCGTCTGCAACAGGCCTTCAGTGTGTAGAAGAAAAGGAGCAAGTTGTGCTGCAGCCAACAAATATGGCAGAACTGAAGTCCGTTTCAAAGCTCTTGAATTATTGTGGACATTTCTTGCCAACCTGTGTCCTGGCTCTCTGCCCTGGTAAGGAAAAAAAAAACAGTGTAGCAATAGAGCCGGAAGCACTGGAAAACCTTATTTTGAGAAAAAGAAAAAAGTGGCAGGGAAAAAAAATAAATAAATTTAACACAGGTACTTATGCTCTGTGATACCGTTGTGTGATGTGATGGTGTTGGCAGATGAAGTGCCAGTTGGTGCCACTTTTGCTCTTTAAAGAATACTGTGGAACTAGATTTGTGTTAAAAAAAATCAAAAAGAATGAAGAAAAATAAAAAAATTAAAGTTGGCATAGAAATATGGAAGTGTGTGAGCAGACTCGAATCGTTAAGTGTGTGAGGAGAACAGACTGGGAACAGATTCCACCCTTTTTCATAAAAAAACATTTGCACCGGCGGAGTCTCGATAGTAATTATCATCTGGCAGTAGGGTTTGCACTAAAGGTACATGGTTTTAGGAATTGGGGAAGACTAAGGAACCCTGTACCCCATGCCCAGGAGGATACCAGCTCTTATGGGGACTTTGTGACCTTGGGGTTAAAATCAAAACACTTCAAAAATACATCCAAAGAGATCAAACCTTTTCATGTAAGTGCCAATGCCCTAAAAGAAAGGGTAATGCAAACAAAAGAGTCCAAACTACAAAGATTCTTGTTCAATTCAATTCAATTCAATTCAATTTTATTTGTATAGCGCTTTTAGCAATTGTCATTGCCTCAAAGCAGCTTTACACAATCAAGCAGCTTTACACAATCAACTACCCAATACATACTGTAGGTCACAAAATATGAGTTGGAATCTGAGGATTTGTCATCTCTGGATCTACTTCAATCACAGGGGTGATTAAAATCCACAAAAAGCCTCCATGACCAGCATGGGACTGATGGACAGTCTATGATTTTAGGAAGAAGGTAATCTTCCTGTTCCAAAAGCAGAATCCATCAACTCGGAGCAGCCTTTATAACCAGAGGTGGTTTTTCACCATGATCCTCATCCTCTCATAAGGATCCCATGACCTTAGCAAACTAGTTCAGCACCACAGACAATGGCAAAATAAGGATCACTGAGACCTCAAAAAATATCTCCAAACTTTTCTCAAGCAGCAAAGCCTCAGAAAGCTCCAGAGGCACCATTACTGAAGGCAGCACTTGACCAGAGCATTAAAAAATCAGCAGTTATCCGGTGGGGTCTTGAACATCGCTCTTGGTTAACAACCCAGCTGGAATTTGCTTACTTTTTAGCTTGTACTCTTTTAGAAGTTACAGATCAATTATTATTATTTTTTTTTTTTGTTAAGGAGGTTATGTGACTAAAGGACACAATGAGTTAAGGAAAAATTATTTTCAGTACCATATGGAGCATTTGTGTCGTTAATCCACCTGCCAGCATGTAGTTGTTTTTTTGGGACGTGAAGGAAAACAAAAGAACCTGGAGGGTATGTGAACCCAGGGAAACATGCTAAGCTCCACATAGTAATCCAAGCTCAGGATCACCGAAGACCCTGGAGCTGCAAGACAGAACTGTTAGGTACTGCCACATTTACCCTTGTATTCCAGATGAAAGCCGGTATAGCTCACTGAACCGTCACTGCGGAAGGCTATGTGCATGATGTTCGAGCTGCTTTCTATCTTCTCTGGCAGCTTGCTGTCTTGAAATGTCCCGATCAGATGACTGTTGGTGTGCGGGCCATCATAAATGTACAGGAAGTCATAATTGGGCTCGATGCTGAAGCTGAAATGGAAAGCAAAGACTCATGAATGTGAATATTTCACTGCCACAATACATGCTTTATCAAAAATATTTAATAATAACCTTGTCACTGTTATGTTATACAATCAGGTCTATAAGTTTTGGAACAAACTTTGGAAGATTTTTAACATTTGGCCTCTGTACACCAATGAAATTAAATAAATCCGTCAAGACGTGAGTCAAGTCAAGACTTTCAGCTTTAATTCACGGGGTCTGACAAAAGTGTGGCATTAACCATTATGGAAGTACAGACATTTTAAGGCACACATTCCAATTTTGAGGGCTCATAAATAATGGAACAAGGTAACATAATTACAAAAATAAAGATTGATTTTATACTTGAATGAAAATCCTTTGCAATTAAAGTCTGCCTGAAATATGGAACCCATGGACACGACTAAATGCTGATTTTCCTCCCTTGATACTGTATGCTTGCCAGGCATTTACTGCAGCGCCTTTCAGCTGCTGCTTGTTTGTAGGTTTTCTGCCTTCAGTCTTGTCCTTAGTAAGTGAAAAGCATTCTATATTAGGTTGAGATCAGGTGACTGACTTGGGAAATGAAGAATATCATCCTTGAGAAATTCTTGGGTAGCTTAAACTGTATGTTTTGAGTCATTACCCATCTGCAATAAGCGATGTCCTATCAAAAAATGCAGCGTTTGGCAGAATCTGAGCACGGCCCAATCCACTTCAGAATTCACCCAGTTTAGTTGCCTTACACAATCTTCCAGTCACTTGCTTCTTTTAAGAATGTCCAACACTGTTGTATTGTCCACTCGCAATGTTTCTGCTATCAATCTGACTGGCTCATTTTTATTTTCGGCCTATAATGGTCTCCTTCAATTGCATAGACACCTCTTTGGACCTCATGCTGGGAGTTCAAGTGAACATCTACCAAATGCAAATGTACAGGCCAGAGATGGCCATGCAACTACTTGTCAGCAATTTGTTCCATTATTTATGGGGCACCAAAATAGGGGGTGAGTGTAAGAAAATGGCTGTAACTCCTGAAATATTAATGCCACACCCTTACATCATTCACATGTTGCAGTATACAGAGGACCAATGCAAAAAAACTCATCTTTGTTCCAAAATGCATGGCCCTGACTGTTTGCCATTGAAAAGCAACATAAAGTTTGTTAGTATGGTGTGTTACAGCTACAAAAACAGCTTCGATGAACCTTGATGTAGATTCTACAAGTCTCTGAAAATGACATATTCAAATGATAGTGCTTCAAGTACTGTTTTGACAATACTGGTGGAAGCCAATCTCTAAAATGTCACTCGAAAATCAATCATAGCTTTTCAGAAAGTCATAGCATATGAGTTACATCATTTCCATCCTCATCGATTCATTCAGTAAGCCTAGGTGACTCAGTCTATGGATAGAAATGGGCTCATCCTGAAAGAGATCACTCATGTCAGGATAAAGCTGATCAGTCAGAGGAACGTTATTGATCTGCAGTGATGCGTCCCTCTTGAGAAAGACAAGTGGAGCCAAAGCATGGCCGGGGATTAAAACATGCCTCACAGCATAAAAGATCCAATAGGTATTTTTTCCTTCAATTTATCTGAATTTAATTATCGACTCTGGATTAACTATACTATGAACCCAAAGAATCCATGAAAAACAGAGGAGGAATCCATATCTATAAGGTGTATTCCACCCTAGCAGACACAAGCTGAAATATTTTCAAATCATAAGCACATTTGAAAAGGTGGCTCTTTATACGTCAAGAGTGTGATTCATGGACAAAAAAAATGGCATTATTGAAAATCGAGGAAGAAATGGTCCCGAACGATGATAAAAATGATATTCTGTGTAATGGACGTAAAAACGCTCCACTTTGCACTTTTAAAATGTAGGTAAAATCTGACTTCTCAGGAGAAACGATTCTGCCTGAAACACCCCCTTTTATCTCTTCCGCTATACCGCGGAAGAAAATGATGTGCATTTCCCAGAGACTAATGCATGAAAATATGCACTGCTATGTCAGATTAACTTACTTTCCTTAAAATCTCCTTTTTAGCTGAAACCATGATTCCAGTTTACAGAACACAAACAGGAAAGTGTTTACCTGATGAACGCTAGTGAGATGACATAATCGGGGTGCACTGTGATGAACCAGTCGCAGTCCTTGCTGTGTGGGTAGGGGTGAGGGAAGTTTGGGGAGAGGATAAATCCTGATGAGCCTGTGATGTTTCCTCCACACGGAGCTAAAAGGCAAGGGATAGAACATTATTCATTATTATTAATTGGAAAAGACAAATGCTCTAAAACAAGCTAATTAAGTCAGGCATGCTCAGGTGTTTTGAGATATCCTGACTCGGGAACCAAGGGACACAGGGTGATGGGCGTGTCGAGGTAAGAAGGGAAGCACATGAAGTGATGCATTTTATCAACCATTATACTGTATCACTGCCAATTTAACGCTATTACAACATTTGGATAACCAGGGTTTATCCCAAACCTTGCAACATGACATGGTTTACACCACTTTCTCATTGATTCGCTTTGTATACCAGCACTTGTACCAGTTGTGTTTCATTCCTATTAGCTTCTGGTTAAAGTGTTGTGGTTTAATTACCCTTTGCAAATCCCAGTGTGTGTTATACACCATCGTTTCTTGTTCCTACAGTATTAGACAAATCTTAGACCGAACCAAAGTGTTAATTAACCAAAGTCTGGGCTTGTCCAGGAACTGAACGGTAAGATCAAACATGTGACAGGAAAAAAAAAAAGCTCTTATAAATAAATGAGGTGTCTGAATCGCATTGCGATCGATTGAATTGCAAAGTATCCTTTAAAGCCAGTAGGGGTTCATTTATTACCTACACTTCCATTATTACTTCCTAGTTTATTTATTACTGTAGAATCCATTTTAACATCTTGTACCAGCATGCAGGAAAAGCACATGACAAATCAAATCAACCCAAATCAAATCAATGCACTGCTTCACTTTGTCAGGACTATAAAGAGAGAAGGAAAAGGACAACACATTCATCACTCCGAATTTTAACAATAAAATAACTTCAAGCTTTTTTTTTTTTTTTTTTTGAACAATAGTTTTGTAAACTGCAGCTGATTGCTGAATTCCGGCAAATTTCCCCATCACAGGACACGCCTCATATACTTTGGCGTCTGAATGCTGACTGAGCACTCGATCAGATATTTCTGTCAAAAAGATTTATTATTAAAGAAGTTTTTCTCGTCTGACTCATTTTCCGGCTGGACTTCACGGTGTTCCACTCTGCCATGGCAGGTGTGAAATGCTTGAAATGAGGTGCACCCAAAGTTCCCAAAGGCCTTTTAAATGGAAGTTCTGCAAATTGAAAAATCTCACCGATGCAGGTGGGAGGGCTCGGTTGCCAGTAATATCGGTTTTCCACCTGAATGCAGGTGATCCGAGACTCGCCCTGGAGTTCGTAGCCTGGGTCACACACAAAGGTCATGGTGTCGCCCGGTTCCTTGCCCTCGCCGCTCCGTGTGCCGTTCATCGGGGTTCCTGGATCCCTGCAGGCGGTCGCTACTGAACCTGGGAAGAAAAAAAAGCAAAACAAAGCAACAGAATCGATTGTTTTAAGCGTTATTGTAATGGGATATGGGCTGAGGATGTGTGAGGCTCAGGTTGAGAACATCAGCAGAAATTCGCATTTACATTTTCATGACATTGGTTGCTCTTTAAAACGTTTGTTGCATTGCTAATCTTTCTTATCTTTTGAAAATGTTCTAGTTTTTAAACCCTTTCTGATAGAGAAGCTTGCGGTAAAGTGAATGGCAGTCGGTTGCTATGACAATCGGAGATGATAAAACAGGGCTGGAAATTCTCAGGTGTTTATTCATTCTCCTGTAGCCTTCCATCAGATACACAGGACAAATTTTGTGGTTTTTAGTCTTGACTCAAGGCTTTGAAACATTTTTTTCCCCATATTGATTCCTCAGCATTTACCTGCTCTCCTGGCTGACTGAAAATTAATCCAACAACTTATTATATTGCGGCTTGCACGAATAATTTAGCTTGTCATACTGACATCTGTGCCAGAATTGAACACAAATCTATCTATTCTGATTTCAGAAACATGTGTGTACTATAAATTCGAGGAGCTTACTGGAAAAGTCGATAGCGAAGCCAGACTTGCTGATGTAGAAATCGGTCTCGAACTGAATGGTAACGATGTTGAGGGTGCTGTGGATCCCGTCGGGCAGCAGGGAACCACTTACTTCTCTCAGAAGCATCTCGTTATCCGGACGGCCATCCCATACCTTCAGGATGTCATGAGATGCTTCTGTGTCAAAGGCTAGAAACTGGAGGCTTTGGAGAGAGAAGGAAGTAACATGATTCGAATTCCAATGAGACCTTTTAAATGTTCTTATTCTGCTTTTTAATGGAGAACCCATTCTTACATCCATCCATGCATTATCTATGACTAAGGGCAATTTGGAAACGCCAATCAAAATTAAATTCATGCATCTGAACTGTCGAAGAAAACCAGACAACCCGGAGGAAACCCACCAAGCACCGGTAGAACATCCAACCTGCATGCACACAACCCAAAGATGGGATTCAAACCCCCTACTGTGGAGATGCGAGGTGACCGTGCTAACCACTAAGCCACTGCGCTGCCTCAGTAGGAAACCTAATTAGCAAAAAATGATCCCACACTTTGTTTCTTGTGTCAAGATGAATAAATCTTGCTCTGGATCTGGATCTCGGATTTGGCCAATTCCAATGTCTTTCTTTGGTACTGACACCAAATCAAAGCAGACTGGCTCACTAATGGACGTCCATCATTTCTCTGATCAGCTGCTTCACACTGTGCATCCGGAGACCATTCAACACAGTCTTGATCTTTGACTTCTTCTCCATTACTGTGACGCTCTGAAGCTTTATCACAGAATATAATTAGCAGACATATTTTAACATTTATGTCCTCCTTTCCTCCTCTGGGTCACTGCTGATCCGGTCTGCTAAACTATAATTAATTCAACTTTCTCCTTTGTAAATCCCTTTAAATCAGTGACCTACATATATTGTTTTAGCAGCACCTCAAATTATAAAGATCTAAACCTTGGTCAAATATTGGCAGTAAAACTTAGGAAAGACGTTAAGCTTTCTATAATGTGTTAATAAAATTTTGTATTTTGTGCAGAACAGCTGAGGTACCTGACAGTATTGCCCGAGTCCACCTCGATGGTCCATGTACAGCGGAGATTGTTGTCGTAAGGGAACGGGTATCCAGGAGATAATATCCTTCCTGAAGCTTCACCTTTAAAATTTCCACCACATTCCGCTACAGGAAATCAGAATAAACAGGTTATTACAGCGTCATATCTTTTCTTGTTTTCCTTGATCAGACAGATTTTTTTCAGATAAAGGTTAACGTGTGAAGAATGTGTTGGATCAGAAAAAAAATGCATGGTGAAGCATGGGGGTGGTAGCACAGAACTCGCTTAGGAAGGTGATTTAAAGCCAATGTAATTAGAAAACATAATTCAGCTAATTTGATAATTTCATTGAAGCATTATTTACTAATGTTTGACTTATTGCAATTGTACATGAATTACATAAAAAGGACAATAATTATCTTTCCGAAAATCCTAAAACAATATAGAAAGTATATATAAAATGTAAATACTGCTTGCATAAAATGAAATAACATTAATTTGTTAAAACTTTTACACTACAACATGCAATTAAATGTGACATAAAAAAATAATTATTTATTTACATATTTAAATGAAATGCTAGTATCTATTGCCACTGTGATAAATGTAATAAATTCCTGATTTGTATTAATAGTTACTGTAATATATATATATATAATTGTAACCTTAAATTAAATTTTTGTTGTTTCAGTTTTGCTTTTATGATATTTTTTAAATAAATACTGCCGAAACCATTTGAGTTTCAAATTTTTCAACTTCTTCTTCTCCTTCTTCTTATTGTGCAATTTATGATCATACACTGGTCCATTCCCCAAACGTGGGCTAACGCTAAAGACGCTTACGCATGTGCAGAGCATCATGCTTTAAGTACACTTCTTTGCTCCCACGTTTAATTAATGCTAAAACCCTATACGATCCCAGACCCACTCTGGAAGCTGCGCATTCATCATCGTGGGGGGAAAAAAAGTACCACAATCGTACTTATCACAGCGCTCGTCATAAACACGGATTTCGAAGCCACATATGGCGCATCAGTGCTAACAGCCGCTAAGTCATAATTGCGTAGCATAAGCTTCTTTGCAGATGACGGGAAGAAAAATGAGCTGGGTGGAAACGCTTTAACCAGCTGTTCTGTCTCTTTAGCGGTGATGTGGCTTTACAGAAGGGATGAGGATGAGAAATTCTAGACAACTTATTACTTATTAAGTCTCATTACAGCTCTCAGCATTGATTGATTGATTGATTCATTGATTGATTGATTGAAGAGGAAGAAACAAACATGCAAGAGGCTAGTAAGGCAGTGAAGGATTTCCCAGCTAGAGCAGTGCAGCATGGAATTTCTTTACGCCTGTTTTGCTTGTCATTTTACTGACTCTAGAAGGACCTGTTGTTACAGAATGTGGTCGAGTGTAAGAGCCAGACAGTAGATCATGGTATTAAGTGTTTAGAGTAAATACTGGGCAAAGATTACTGACAGGGCATGTAACAAAGGGCTCTGGCTCCTAAAGAGGACTATCTATGATTAATGATTTAGCTACTGTATTACACCAGGACTGGCTCGTGACAACAGATTTCGGTGTAGCGAAAAAAATGACACTTAAGCAAGTGAAATATTCTTAAATCTATAATTTCTTATAATAGGATTACAACAAATCAAATATAAGATTATTAAGGTTATTAATAGTAAATAATAACTATAATAATAAATTATAAGTGTAAAATATCTTGTTCCCGCTCCCACTCTCGCGAGACTGTATTGCCAGTCAGCACGGGAAGATGGTGACGCACGTGGTCACATGACCCGGAAATAAAAGCCGGCCCGGGAAAGCACTCGGGGAGAGAGTGTTATGGAGATTCAGCGCGCTGATTATAGGTTTACGGAGTTTACGGAGAGACAAACGAGGGCTGTTTCCTGCGGGTTTTCTCTGCGATCAGGATTAACACCGACTGGACTGCTTCGCTTTGGTTCTCTCACTCCGACATTGGCCTCCCGGTTGTATTCCACCCTTTCCGGTGAGACCGATTCAACTCTCTCACACACTCGTACAATAACCTGGACTTTGGACATTATACACATTCCCACACAATCCGTTTTCGCTTGTATATATTTTGTAAATATATATATATATATTTTTTTCTTGGTTGGTGCACCTTTTTGTTTAATTTTTTGTATAATACACTTTTGGTTTGGTTAACTTGGTCGTGGTTTCGTTATTCTTGTTCAGTGGTTTTTAAAACACAACGACACGGAGATAAAGATCTCGCGTTTAGTGTAACATTAGTTAAAAACATTTTATCTGAGCGTTACATAGTGGTGGACCGTACGGGGATCTTGTTATTTTTTGTGTCCGGTGTTTTAAAACTAATGAGCAGGATGAATGTCGATTATAGTTTTGTAAATATGGCCAACTCAGGCAGGTTAAAATCTGTACAAGTCACTAGGGACGCTGTAGAGGGTGCAGTTACATCTTTAAGTTCATTGTACTTTTTTAACAAACAGATTGATGACAATGAGTGTGTTGATCGTGTGTCGGGTATGGCTGTAATACAAACGTTGCAGACTGAGGTTAATACATGTAAGGTGGAGTTATTGGCTCTTTCCGAGAAGGTTAACATGTTAGAGCTAGCCTTTAAAGAATCCAGTAACAGTGTTAGAAATAGGGAAATTAGGCGGTGGACGCAAGCGTAGCAGGGTTAGAGAACTACGTTCAAGAGGCCCTGGAAAAGCTGGAGAGAGCGGTCGTTGACTGTTTTCTGTGGAGAGACGCTATGTGGGAGAAGCACATGCAAAAGCTGGGTCTCACTAGCCATCCTACTCCATCCTACCGACCACCAACTGCCACCTCTACACCATCACACCCGTCTGCACAGCCCACACCTAGCACTCCACTCACGGCACCCCAGAGAAAGGTACAACGCACAGTAAGCCATTATGCCTATGATGTTCCCCCAACTGTTGCAGCTCATACAACCAAGCTGTTTACAGCAACGGAGCTACCGGCTTCGTCCTCCCGTAGTGGGCATCCACCCATCCGCAGGGAGTGTTCACCGTATGTAGACTCCATAAAGACGACTGACATCGTGGACGACGAGCGGAAGGGCTGCATATTTAACAACAATAGCTCCAGAGTGGCTGAAGGTCTCAAAGGCTCAGTGGAACAGAAGGTAAAGGGGGGCATGAGTGTGGAAAAGGGCTGCATAGCCGACAAGGATGACGAGAAGAAGCTGAAGGCTCGGCACAGCAAGGAGGAGTGGAAAGAAGACCCCGAACGGTCTTCGTCGCAACCCATAGCTGGACTCGCCGTTGCACAGCCCGACTCAGAAGCCGATCATCTCGACTATGCGCCACCTTCAAAGCCGGATCCTCCAGCACTTACCAGGATTTCCGCTGGCCTGCCCTGTGCCCTGGAGAAGATAACGCAATCCCAACAGGATGACCGACAAATAGCTCAACTGGCTGCTGGGGAGTACCCTGGGAAGATGCCGAGCCAGAGGAGCTCCTTTGTGCATCACCAGGGGGCGCTATATAGAAGAGCGGCGGTGACGGAAGGGGAAAGGCTTCAACTGGTGATCCCGCGGACTTTAACCCAGCAGTTCTTGCGCCAGTACCATACCCATCCATCAGGGCACAGGGGGTGGCTAAAAACCCTGTTGTGGCTGCTAGACGACGTCTGGTGGCCCTCTGTGCATAAGGGTGTATGGGAATTCATCAGGGTCTGTAAAACCTGCCAGAGGACCAACAACAGCTGTAAGAGGACTAGTGGCTACCGGAGTTCCACTCTGCGCTTAGTTCCGCCCATCGTGAAACCCCAGGGACAACACCAGCGGAGCTATCGCAGGGCGAGCCCCTCCAGGAACTACTGGCTTGATGCATTGACTCTCCACCCACTCCTGACCAAACAACAACTTCTATTCTGCATAACACAAGAAACCCAGCAGAGGAAGAAACATAACACCCAGAGTAAGAAAGCCAAACAAGCCAGCTCAAGGAAT
>JAQMYI010000019.1:2138095-2153712 GCA_030014275.1 Clariallabes melas
TTGATTCTTCTCATTAAATCTTATTATGACAACATATCTGTCATCTCTTCTTCCTTGTGTTAGTTTTTGTCCTTCATTTTCACTTTCTGACCTGGATTCCTGTTCCTTTCTGACTCTTTTATTTCCTTTCTTTTTCTTTTCCTGCCTCTGCTTCTCCTTTTCTCCCCATTCATCATCTCTTTCTTCATCAGTTTCCATATTAAATCCACCTACCTTCAACCCATTCACGGAACAGTCGTGCTCAGCCGTCTTTCCTGGAGTTTCAAGTCCAATATTTCCCAAATCCGCCGGGATCTAGCAGTGAATTCACACACACTCAGACTAGCGGTCAAGAAAACGGCTCCTAGCAGACAAGGAGGCCTGAAACAGAAGGCTATTTATAACTGACATAATTGGCAACCTCGATCAGGTGTGTTCCCATCACCTGATCGAGGTGCACTCTGGGAAATGAAGTTTTATGAAAGCAAAGGAAACAAAAGAAACCAAAATGGAGTCCAGGAGTATGGCGCCATCTGGTGCTCAACTGTGACACACACACTTGAACCAGCAATGAACAAACTGGTGTATTGAGCCATTAAATGATTAAAGCCTCAGAATAAAATTTCTAACTAACAGGAAAATATACCTTCTTCATGTCATCTCCTTTCCAGTTTGACAGAAATGAAAAACTCAAGGAAAAAAACTCAAAGAATTTCACTTTGTGTAATTATACTAATAATCCCACATTGCACAATTCCTCAGCAGGTCTCTTATTATGTAAGTTACTTCTCAAATCTTCATCTCTACATCTAGACCACTATGTTCCTTTTTCCTTATCTGCATAAATATTATCTGTTAATAATCACCTTTAATGTGTCATGTTAATAATCATCAGTGTTTAATTAAAGACACAATAATTTGCACCATAAAATAAAATAAAATAAAATAAAATAAAATATAGGTTGATGAATCAATTACAAAAGGACATTTCCCAAGAACTGAAAGAGACTTTTCAGCACAGAGCTGTGTTCTGATGTATAAATTCATCTGAAACTTAAAAAACAGCCTAACAACAAAAAGCAAGCATGGTTTACACACACCTTAGCCAAATAAATTTAAACTTCTTAATATTTAATCCACGTAAACATTCCCTTTCTCAGATCAGTGAGCATCAGTACTTTATTTGAAGAATGTGAAATGTCAGAATAATAGTAGAGAGAAAGATTTATTCCTGCTTTTATCTCTTTAATCTTACACCCACTCAGATGTTTACGCACTGCGTTAGTATTGGGTAATATTCACATTTATTCAGATTTATTTACATTTAGTTGTAAAGCACTTGTATAACTATTGTCATTGTTGCAAAGCAGCTTTACACAATCAAAAAAAGTTTTATTTATTTTTATAATATTGCATTTAAATTGTGTAACTCGGGTCAGATATTTCGAGCTGCCTTCTACAATTTGCTTACAAAAAGCTTCTGGAGATTTACGTCATTTCTTCTGACAGAACTGGTGTAACTGGGGCAGGTTTGTAGGCCTCCTCAATCACACACACTGTTTCAGTTCACATCTCATTGAACTGAGGTCTGGGCTGCTCCAGTACATCGGCTTTATTGTGTTTAAGCCATTTTGCCAAACTTGGGAAGTATTCTTGGGGTCATTGTCCATGTGGAAGATTCATTTCTGAGCAAACTTAAACCTGGCTGTTGTCTTTATATGTTGCTTCAACATAGCCACATAATCTTCCTTCCGTATGATGCCATATAGATTTTGTGAAGTGCACCAGTCCCTCCTGAAGCACAGCCCCCCGACAACACTGTAAGTGTTTTACCCAGCTAAGATAAAACACAATGCTGCCCCTCCCTGTCCTTCATGGGCTGGTGTTCTTCAGATGCAGGCCTTACACTTTTCCCACCTGAAACAATAAGAGTCATTTAGACAGATACTAATAGATAGATATAAATACTTTCATGCCGGTTTCCTCCAGTGTCATCACAAGGTCCTTTGCTGATGTTCTGGAGCTGATTTGTACTTTTTGTACCAAAGTTTGTTCATTTTTATTAGACAGTAAATTCTGGCTCCTTCCCAAAGGGTATGATAGCTGTGTGGTCCCATGGTGTTTATACTTGTGTAATATTGTTTGTACAGATGAACTTGGTAGCTTCACAAATTTGGAAATTGCTGCCAAGGATAACCCAGGCATGTGGAGGTCCACAAGTTTTAAGGAGGTTTTTAGGAGTTTTTTTTTTTTTTAGATATTCCTGTGATGTCAAGCAAAGAGTCACTGAGTGTAAATGTTTGGCCTTAAATAAAAAGACAGGAACCACAATTGATTCAAATTGTCATTTAGACAATCAGAAGCTTCTAAATCCGACATAATTTTCTGGAATTTTCCAAACTGTTTAAAGGCACAGTCAACTAAGTATATGTAAACGTCTGACCCACTGGAATTATGACATAATAAATTAAAAGGTAAATAAACTAGTTGTAGGGTGTCACGGTGGTGTAGTGGTTAGCACTGTCGCCTTGCACCTCCAGGGTCCAGGTTCGATTCCCGTCTTTGTGTGCATGGAGTTTGCATGTTCTCCCCATTCGTGGTGGGCTTCCTCCAGGTACTCCAGTTTCCTCCCACAGTCCAAAGATATTCAGGTTAGGCTAATTGGCATTCCCAAATTGCCCGTTATGTGTGAGTGTGTGTATGTGTGTGCCCTGTGATGGATTGGCACCCTGTCTAGGGTGTACCCTGCCTCGTGCCCTAAGCCTCCTGGGATATGCTCCAGATCCCCATGACCCTGAATACAGGATAAAGCGGTATAGAAGATGAGTGAGTGAGAGAGTAAACTAGCTGTAAAAAAAATACATTCCTTTATGTGTTTGCTTGTCCTATTCACAGCATGTTTTTTGATTTACCAGGAAACTAATGGATTGCTCAGTTTCCTAACTCTCATTTTTATACAGTAGTTAACTCTGTTTGCTAATTTTTTACATACATTTTTAACCTTTATTTAAGCAGGAAAAATTTTATTAAAATTAAAAATCTCTTTTTTGTCTGAATAAAAACACACAAAGTTACAAATGATATGAATATAGGCTTAACACCACCTCTTCCGATGACAATGAAGCAATAATTCATGATAGAAATATCCATAAAAAATCCAACATCAGAGACTCTCTACTAAGGAAAATGTTGGTTTTGCATAGATTCGGACGACCATTTTAATTAATTTAGGATGAGAAAATACAACAAACAAAACCAACTTTGCTGATTATAATTTTAATTGCAAATATTTTATACAGAAAGTGTGAACTTTCACTGTGTAAAATTAGTGGCAAATATTTTTATGAGGATCTCATGGCAGACTTTAAAAGCAGAGCTCCGACAAGAGATTTTGACACACTGTGTCTTTAATGCTGTTTTGTAATGCGTGTAGGGCCAGTAACAAGAAACACTTAGCACATGCATGAACAGGAATGAAACCCTTATCACCTTCACAGTTTAAGGGCATTCAAGAAAGAATTTGAGAAACAAAGGCAAGGCATGTGGAGGGACCAGTAAACTTTCTAAGTCTAGTTTCATGCTGGTGTTGTCACTTGTAATTAGGTGTGTCAGTTGGTGCTGCTGCTGATTTGGCCAAAGAATTCTTTAGAAAATGAGGAACCTGCTCTGCCTTGTTCTCCACATCATTTCAGACTGTAACACAGGTACACAAAATCTTTACTGGAATAGCTTACATAACCAAATTAACCAAAAAGCAAAAACAAGAACAGAAAACGGGCAAAAGTTACAAGCAACATGTACATACACATGCATATACATCACATCACACACACACACACACACACACACACACACACACACACACGAATACAAAAATAAAAAATAAAAAAATGCTTTACAATTTACAAATCCAATTACAAAAGGTATGCATTTTTGTTCAGATGAATAAAATAAGAAAATGTCAGAATTACCTACATGATGTTATCATCTGTGGAATTTGTTTATCAAGCAGTCCTGCTTTTCTGTCTGTCCGCTTATTTCCCTCGCTTCTATCCACCTCTGCTGGAACTCATTGTATTTTACATGATTTAATTTCGGTTCTACAATATTACACTTATTTCTAAACAAAAAAAAAAGTGCCTCTACTTTCTTCTTTCCAGACTTGCACCATCTTTTTTTCTAGCTTGAATCGATATTCTGATTCTGATGTCCTGTAGAGATAAAACCCAGGATCAATTCTTAAAGGAAATCCTTAAGTTCCTTATGTATTTATTCATCAGTATCGACTCACAAATCCCTAACGCTGAAAACTGTAATAAATATTAAGTTATATTTATATTTACTTTATATTTTGTAACTCTGAAAATGTAAATAAAACGTTGGATAACCTTACAAGATCTGGATGGCCCCATTCTTTATGTGTGTAACAGATATTCATGAGCCAGCAACGAGGCCAGCAGTTGCCAGTGTTGTGTGTAGGAGCTGATAGTATAACAACATACACATGAGCCAGGGATTGGAGCTCGAGCAAGATGAATAGGATGAGGGAAATTGTTCCCGAAGCTGCATTTTGCAGAACATACAGTAGGACTATGCATAAGAATAAAATCTTAGCAGTGAAATCAAATGTTAATGCACCTTTATCCTTTTATCGTTGGTTAAATTTACAAGTCATTATTTTTTACAAGCGCAGTGCTTTTAACAGAGCATTTTTTTTCCCCAGACCTTTTTGCTACTGTATCAAGCCACACAGCACTTTTGTTAAATACTGTATCTACACTGGCAATACATTTGGATCAAAACTTTTTATGTTGTTCATTCATCGAGTGCTGTAATACAGTAGATGCAAAATTGCAGACTAGGAAAAAAAAGTATGTTGCATTTACTAAAGGACAGGCAGAGAAATCTGATGAATATCAATACAGTTTTAAAAAAAAAAGAAAGAAAAAACTGTTACAGTAGCAAAGATAAAAATTCTTTGATCTAGACCTACAATCTTCACCTTGACAAGTGAGTCTACACCTAAACAATTCGTAATATAAATCTTATATATACTGTACTAGGAATATATTCACAATGTTATAGTTAGTTTGCTGTAATATTACATTCAGAAATGTAAGATAATTTTGACTAAATTCAAGATATTTTCACTTCCTAATATGTCAAGGTACTTTTTGTACAAGCACACGAAAAATTACACCTTAAGTAAAATATTGTTGCATCTACTCAAATGTATCTATATATAATTAAAATAGGACACAACAAACAAAATCTAAGATTATTTGAGCAAAAATGTCTTGCAAATTCAAAATGAATTAAATGAAGAAATGAATTAAAAAAAACTGGCAAAATTATCTGCCAATAGAACAAGAACTTTTTGCTTAAGAATCTTTTATTTGGTTAAGTGTAATCATGTTTTAAGAAATCATAGATTCATTTAACAAGATTCAAGATAAGACTTATAGTTTCACCGCAAAAATTACATCTTAGCAAGTGAGATATTCTTGAATCTAGCCGACCTACAGTATGTATGTATAATTTCTTAAAATAAGTTTACATCAAACCAAATATAAGATCATTATGCTTATTTCTAGTGAAGTGCTACTAAAATCACAAGTTGGAAATGTTTTGTTCTATTGGTAGATATTTTTGCTTCTTTTAAGAAACAAATTCCGAAAAACTAGCAAAATTCTCTACCAATATAACAAGACATTTATCGCTTGCAACTTTAGCAACATTTGACTTAAAATAAGCTTAATCGTTTTATATTTGGATTGTTGTAAACCTATTTTAGGAAATTATAGACCTGTCTAGATTCAAGAATGTATCATTTGCTAAGATGATACATTTTTGCAGTGTCTTTTGGGTCATTTGTACTTTAATTAGTGCTTTACAGTGGTGGCCGAACGTATTGAGACAAAAGTGAAAGTCAATGTTTTAATGAGTTTCATTGTTGTTGAAAAAAAATAATGATAAAAAAGAATAATGAGAATAAGGTATTTTATGCAATGAAATTGCTACACAACAATCAGTATTTAGTATGAAGTCTTTTATTCTTCCAATCCTGCTGGATCTGGGCACAGAGTCAAAAACCCGCCTGCAGTACTCTGGTGCCACTCACTCAATCCATTCCTGCTTGATTGCTTTCTGAAGATCATGTACAGAAATAAATTTGAACATTCGTTTGAGAATTCCCAAGTTTTACTTTTTTTTTTAAACTCCGGCTACAGAAAGTAAAAGTCCTACCACATATATATCCATTAACTAAACCAGCTGACTGTAATTAGCTCTTCAGCCAGATGGGCGAGAACTAATTAGTGACATCACTTTTGTTGTGCAAAGAGAGAACTATAATGCATGGCATATGTTGTCTTAATATTTTTGGCCACCACTGTACTTTTAGTATATTTTTCAATTTATTCTCTGGATTAGTAAAAAAAAAAAAAAAAAAAAAGCCCCAGACTTGCTTCTCACTTTATATCATTCTTTGCATCAAACCATTCCCTTTATTTTTCTTACCTCTATTGGTGGTGGTGTTAATCTTCGTTGCACAAAAATCCAAAACAAAGCCCTTTAAAACATCTGTTAATATCAAATTATCTGATGGTGATGTAAAAATATTCATTTCTTCTTATCTTTTAAAGACAACGAGACTTGGCTATCTTACATCAGCCACATCCAGTACAAAAGTATACACTAAACAAAAGAAATGTACTTTTGTTAAATAAACAGATTGTGGGATAACTAAAATAACAGACAAAAATGACAAGCCATCTTACAATATACCCCAATCAGCCATAACATTGGCAGTGACACTGGCAGTGACCAAAAGCTAGCCTGTCCAGTCCGATCCGACAGAAAAGTCAATGCAGGACAAATCACCAAAAAATGCTGCCGTTGAATGAAAGGCAGCAGAATTCCCAGTGTACCACAGGCCATCATGCACGGGGGGCAAGATGATCCAGACTACAAACTTCCCAGATCTCAATCCAATCAATCACCCATGAGATGCACCAGACAGACAAGTCCAATCCATGGAGGCTTCACCCGGCAACCCACAGCACTCAAATCATCCCAGTGCCAGACAGCACAGAACACTCTCAGAGGTCTTATGGAGTAATGAGCCGCCCTGGTGGCACAATGGGAACCAAACATTCTGCATAATGTTTTGTGTTGTAATGTTATGGCTGATCGGCATATGTCTTGGAAGGGATGTTTCAGCTTAATCAATACAAACCATGCTAAACAACTTTTAAAAGGTTATCCCAACAGATCTCTACCAAACGTATACTCGTAGCTCCCTAGCATTTCATTTTCAGAGCTTAAGAAGTCTGACACAGAAGACTTTCTTAAAAGCACGGGTGACATTAAATGAGCCGAAAGGTCAAAATGTACAACCAAAAACCAAAGATACCTAATGTGCCAAGAGAAATCCAGGAGCACAATTCTAGTGTTTCTTCTAAGGTGACAAAGGGTCGGTGGTATCTACCACAGACATGGTACAGTAAGCATGAAACTTGTTATAACTAAAAAAGAAGCAGAGAGTTAAATAAGTCTTTTGAAATCCTGCGGTGAAGTAAAAAAAAGAAATTGAAAAAACAATAGCAGCGTGACTTTTATTGGCAGTAGTGGGACAGAAATAAACAGGTAGAGCGATGTGAAAGGATTATGTGTTACCACTGTTTTAAGTTGTGACTGGCAAGTACTCCAGCAGAGTCCATATATGAATGATTTTCCATATGATTTTCCACCTGGAGTTGCAGCAGGAACTACTGTAGTGTTTTGATTCTAAGATATTGTTTGAGCCATTTCAGAACATGGTGGTGAATTAAGTAAGAATAAAGTGATAATCAGAAAAATGGAGAGTGACTATCTCATCAAGCAGCAAACCAAAAAAAAAAAAAAAAACGAGATGTGTTTGTTTCTGATAATTACTTAGACTGGCTAGAGAGGCAGAAGAATGGTTCTGCAAAATCTTGTAAACACTGTCACCAGTATTAATTCAGATGCATTGCATGAAATCCATATATCCATGGTTGCTGCCCTGGTGGCAGCCTCAAAAGATATATAATAAGCATTACAGTAGTGAGACAGTAGAAAGACAGAGCTATGGGACTGTGCTGTTGCAATTTATCCAGTTCTATCTGACACGGTGCAGCAGCTGAAAGGTGAAACAGCTATTCAGGGAGCTGAGTGGTACATATTCTCATATTCAAAAAAAAAAAAAATACATTTCATAACTCCTGCAACAGATACATTAGAAAGCCTATATGCGAGTAAGATAAATGTGTACGATATATATATATATATATGTGCTGAACCCCTTGAAAAAAATGGATGCAGGATGGATATGGATTTTTAAAAAAAAGTTTTTTAAAAAATCTATTTTTTATACCTCTAGGCTGAGTCAGGAAAAGAGATAGCAGTTTCCGGTTCTGCAGTGATTACTGAGAATGGAAAGAATATTCAGTGTCAGATCGACACCTCATCTTCTGATTTACAAGACAGTCTGAAGGTTGATACTTGTTTTTCTGTGTTAAAATTTCTGAAAGACTCAAACTGTCACCTAACTACCACCATTTTCAACCATCATCGTTGTATAACATCCCCGGACTTATCAATAATAATCTTATGCTTCCCTAAAAATTTTATAGAAAATCTAAAAGCCAAATAATATGACAGTTTATTCAAAAGCTTAAAAAAACCCCCGATATTTTCGTCCCCATATTACACAGAAATTTGGTTTTCAATTTCCCTTTCAGTGCATAACACCCTGAGGTCCGTACGAATGGAGTTGATAGCAGCAAAAAGGAAGGTCCAATGAAGTCGACGAAAGAATGCATAGTGGAAAGATGTCATGAATTACGCTGTAAATGAGTGTGTGCATGTCTGTGCATGGTCCGTTAATGTCCAACATAGTGTATTTCAACCTCATCACCAACGTTCCCAGAATCTAGGATAAGGATCCACCTCCGTCCTAACTAGATTTAAGTTTGAGTGAATGTCACCAGACCACGTAATAAGAGCACCCATGAAATGCTCATGAACTATATGTGAATTTACTAGCCTCAGCAACAGGTTGCTTGGAGGACCAGTGAAGTGGACCCTGGCGGACCAGTGGGTATCACTCAGCATTCGCACCACCATGGACCAGATTCAATTCCCTATCACAAAATTGGCTTAAGCCTCTTTCGTAAAACATACAGGAGTCAGGCGAGAAATCTCATAGAGAGAGATTTGGGTGAGAAAAGGTGTTACATAGTAGGTGTATGGATTTGATGAGAATACGCTGTTCTCAGTGAGTGTACTGCGAGAAGGAGGAAAATTCCCTGAATTTGTGGTTTTGCAAGCAGTAAGAATAAAGGGAATAAGGAGAAGCAAGAAGTCCTCGGCGAGAGGCCCACAACTACAAGGAGAGCTTGGAGAGAGCATCACGAGCAAGGCAGGAGAGAACAACACTAGAACCTAATGTGCCCTGCAGGACCCAAGCGGGAGTTCTCGTCAACCCTCACCGGATTATTTTCTGGTTTACGTAGAAAGCTACCCAACAAGTACATTAAAAGTTTTACTGAATTAAACATGTAAATGGAGGACTTCCACTTTTACATGAGTAATGTTTGCCCTAGGGTACAATTACTTTTACTCAAGTGTAATATTTTTGTGTATTTCCTTGTGAACACCTATGAGAGCTCACAATTTCCAAGAAATCTAAAAGAGAAAGAGATTTCTCTTTGCACTCCTAAATGTATGAATGGGGAATTAGGTGGTAAAATTAAATGTATTTCAGCAGAGAAATATAACTAAATACAGCTTTACAGTCTTATTTACAACATTGTATTGAGGACCTTTGTTTAATGTGATTCCAACATCATAGTAAATGTCGGGCCAAAGTCATTTTATTAAAGTAAATCTTTTAAAGAAAACAATTTAATACCAAAATTGTCCGAACATCCAGAACATTGCCCCAACCATAATGTTTCCATAACCAATATGGTCACAACCAAAGTTCTGGGTTTTGGGATGGCCTTTAATCATTGATGATTTAAAAAAAAATGTTGTAGTTCTCTTGTTTTATCAGCAGTATATTAAGAATGTTTTATACACCCACTTAGCAAACCTTCTTCAAGATTTGCTTACCAAAGCAAAATTAAACGATCACTAGAAACAAGGGGGAAAAAATGGGACCATGTCCTCCAGCTCAGTTAACTAGATAACAATTTATCAGAAAGCTAATGTTAAATTATCCTGATGTTAAAGAACCATTTTTATTCTGCACTGTTCTGTCTGAGGGCAGTATTTTATCAGGTGCAGCGAGGATGATTGGTGGTTATTGCATAATGCACAGCTTGCATAGAGTTGAAGTTTTTTGGCAATGTAATTTTTTAAAAATATATTTCAGATGCTTACAGCCAGGATGCCTTTAGAGATATGAGAAAAATGATACGCAGAGAGGTGTGCAGTGAAATATGAAACAGTGTTACCCGGGTTGTTGCTTAATGGTAAGGAGAGTAGTGTACCATGGATGTACATTTTGTGCAGAATACCAAGTTTAAATGTAATTCAGCAGTTTACTGTGAAGCACTTGGCGGGTAAACAAGATGCTCTTGTGTGTTTGCTAGCCGGAAAATCTGTCGCTGATTGCCTGCGGTGTCAGTCAAACTGGTTCATTTTGAGGAAGTAGGAGTTTCTTGTCCACAGTTGTTTACAAAATGTTCCAAATTCGAAGCTTGAGGTCTGACCTGAGAGACTAATCCAGCTGTCATTATATACTCATTGGATTGTCACTACAGGAGAATAAATAAACAGAATATGCATATTTTTTTTCTGGTCTGGCTAAACATAACAATAATAGTCCACACCATTTGCTACGCAAGTACACGCTGTATACACAAACGAGATTGTTGCAGATTGCAGTGTTTAAATACAGCTTACAGCGGAATGCATGGTCTGGCATTTTACATGTCACTGTGGATTAAATGCCGGTTGTAAACCAGCCTGTTTGTTCTGAATGAATCAAATGTCTCGAAAAATTGCTTCAGAAACATGCCTGCTGTGAATATATGAATAAGCATTTGAGACCGTTCTGCTTTGTGTTAAATTCATTTACCTGATTTGCGTGCTAGGTACTGTATAATGTTGTGAGAAATGTATGCTCAAGGTTATCCCTCTAGTTAAGGCAAAAATAAAGCATTAATCAGGATGAAAAGAAAGTTCTTTTTAAGGTTATTATGTTAATGAGGGGAAAATATGTCAAAACGAAAAGCAGGAATGAATAACATAGAAAAAGAATATATAAATATGCATGAAAGGTTAATGTTGGGACCCTTTTAGTTTTGAGGGCTTCAGAAATAATGCGAGAAATCACGTCAGATTATATTCCTGTAAAAGCGCTAATGGAAGTATACATTATATCATCAATATCAACTAAAATATATATATATATATATATAAAGAAAAAAAATGAGACAACCATGCAAATATTTATCACTCTTTTGACTAGTTTATTTGCTTTACTGTTTCCAGAGCTTCCTGCTCTAAGTGTAAAGTAAGGATATTTCTTTAAAGCTTTAACGACTTGCCAATTTGCTCTCGAGGCTTATCCGCTTTACGGAATGAAAGAGAGGAACCCGAGATTCTTTCCATCACTAGAGAAAACGTTATTTAGCCATTTATATTCACTCTTCTTTAAGCTGCCTGTTTGATTCTACCCGAGCATTCGGAATATGAAAACTTGTAACGCTGGGTAGTCATGTGACCTTGCGAAAGCGAACTCGACATCCGGTGGAGTAAGTTGGTACTGATGGAAAATATATCACTTTGGCTTAACCGAGCCTGACATGAAGATTCCAGTGTATATAATTAAAAATTACACTCACAAAGGATGTCCTCTGTATAAGTAATTGTAATAAATAGGGACACAAATAATATCATTCAAACCATTATGAGTTAATCAGAGCTTAACGAGCGAGCGGCATGCCTAATTAACTCATTAGGAAAGGTGCGAGTGAGACGAGCACCACCAGGCCCATCAGGAGTTGATGTCCCGGAGGAAAAGAGTAGCTTAAACGCGGTGTAATGGATCCGGACTACGTGGTAATAAAATTAAGCAGGGAAATTCAACAGCAAAAGGTTTTCAGCAGTCAAAATGAGAAGCATGTGGAACAGCGTGCTGTTATGACTGCTCATTATGCTGTTATGGAGTTTGTGTAGCATGTCTGGATAGAAGTAAAGGAAATGGTTCGGTTTATTGATATAAATATATTTCTGCATGGCGGAGGAACACTCAGGACAATGTTTCATGGGAACATAAAGTTTGTATCCATGAGAATTCTTGCTTTAGAGGTGAGGAGGGTATTGGTACATTTACAATGCTAAAAGCTCTGTTTTTTTTGTTATTTCTTTAACTAGATAATGTAAATTTTTGCAATGACCATTGCAAAAATTGGGGTGTAACATAACCACCCCAATGCATAAGCAGTATTAGAGGGCAACTATTACACAATACAATTTTTAGTCATTTTAAGAAATTCAGACAGATCTCCAGTGTTTATATTTTCTATAATATTTCCTAATGTGACCTAATATAAGATCACCTCCCCCTATTTGTTGCTCAGCACTGCTGTTTTCTGGGGGACGTGACTCAGCAGTAGCTCATTTACAGAGATGCTGAAACTGCACATTTGGAGTTCAAAGGAGTTTGAGGTATGAACACTGTATTAACTGAGGGGAGTTCCCGCTGAAGCATTAGCACACACACACACACACACACACACACACACACACACACACACACACACACACACACACACACATTAGGGAGCTCTGAGGGCTAGGTTAATTGTTCAAGAAATAGTAACTTTTAAAACATCTGCTTTGATTTCATGAATTTAGGCAAATCAAACTGTATACACTTATCTGTCACAATCCAAATTTGGGTTTGATGTTTCAACTGCTACATCAGTTTCATGCAAGTGCCAGCAAGCCTTTCATTCAAGCATTTCTTTCAAAATCATAATAAGTGTCATAGTGGGTCCACAGCCAACGCCTCCTGCTATGTTAACGCTCCTCATTCAACCGGGAAAACAAAGCCATGAAATCGCTTCAGCACCAAGGCCAGCTCCACTGCTCATTGCGGGGCGCCTCAACTAAAACCAGGACTGGCAACGCATAACCGGCTACCATCCCATACCATCGACTGTCTATACAAGGCCAGCCGAGCATCAGTCTGGTGAGAAGCAGGTCTTGGGTATTAAATTCACAATCAATTTTGCCTTTTTGCATTTTGACAGCTGACAGCTCCGGACACTCTTCTCCACAAGGCATGCCGCCGAGGACGGACCAAGCCTCCTGGGAGGCTAGCGTATAAGACGTGAAGTGGGCAGTCTGATTCTGGATCCGGTGTACTGATAAACCTTTCTACCTTGATGGTAGAAACACTGGGATAAGTGCATTAGTGTAGCAGGAGATTATATAGAGACAAAGTTTTTTTTTTTCTTTCACTCTTATAACCATGTTCTGTTATTCTGCCCAATCAAAAGTCCCAGTTTGACTTAAATGCTCATCATACACTGACAGACTTGTACCAACACTAGGGATGGCGGATGCAAACATAATCAGGGTTCTTTCATCTTCAGGGGTACTCTAATCAATTTCTCATTCTGCTATAAGAAGTCTGGGAAGCTCAAACCTTTGAAACATTTCAGTTGTATCCGTCTGTGTTTGAATATCCCTGTTGACCGTGCCATATTCTTTCAATCAAATCAATATTTTCATCTAAGGAACCATTGCAAAAACTAATCAGCTCGAGTGTGCCTGAACCATGACCCTGCATGCCTGAGGGAAGAGCCAAGGAGGGAATGCAGATTTTATTTTAAAACACGGGCCAAATCTGACCTAATATGTAAAATACAATCACGAGAACATAGCTGTCGATGGAAGAACTCGAGTGTGTGAGACTGAAATGTGCAATATTTTTATATAGCAGATTAAAATATGATTTGTAGGGCAAAAAAGAAAACTACAGTATAGTATAGCAGGGTCAAGTGCCCCAAAAAACACAGTGATATTGAGAAAAGGAATAGTAAGAAGAAGACTTTGCAAAAGGACAGCACAGTATTTATGAATTAAAACAGATAAAAAAGTCTGCAATTGGAAAATCTTTAAAAAAAAATTAATTCTCATATAATTCTGACTCGCGATCAGTTTTTTTTTTTCACACAAACTGTCCCATGAGGGCAAAGTCATGCTATGTAGCTTTTTGATGAAAGTTTCGATTAACGGCGGCCAACGCTGCAGGTTGGACCCTGTAATTCCAAGCAAAGCAAATTAGGTGCAAGACAGAAGGGTTGTTTTACAATAGAGTCCAAGTTGATAATGTAATGAATAAGTTAATTAAGGAATGAAAATGAACGGAGGTTACATTTTCCATTATGCGAAATCGAGGTGAGAGACTGAGGGAGTATGGGACGGACTAATAAGTATGACAGAGAGCGAGACTCATCTATCTGACCTTCCTGAACCTCATTATTCCTCATCACACAGAGAAAATTTTCGGTTTGGGAATTATTTTTGGTCAACAGTGCTAAATCGTGTCTGGCACCGAAGAATTCCCGCTTCTGTTTTTGATTGGTTGGAAAGTTCTGTTTTGATTTTCCTACGAAATGAGCTTTGAGAGTCGTGCGGCGACAAAACACAGGTGTGTGGTGTGTCTCATGTATGATGTTTTTATACTGTACGTTATCATGTTTGTAAAAACAACTTGCACAAAGACTTGGGATGGGATATTCGATCATTTATGAAAGGAGTCTTCAGTGTCAGTGCTTTCCGAGTGAAAATATAAAGGCACTTACCTTCCTGAAAACTTTCACATTTAGGATTTTTGTTTTGGTTCTACTTAAGCTGTGGTGTTCATCAAAAGCCAGAAAGAAGAGATGGTGGTAAAGAACAAACATGTATAGCTGATCTATAGAATCTAACTGAAAACATTGGACATCGGATGTAACAATAAATGGATAATTAAATTATAAGTTAGGCCTTTATTTGTCATATACAGTACACATCACTAACCAGGGCTTTTTTTATTTTTTATTTTTTATTCGCACATCACAGCATGTTTGGAGGCTGTGGTTAGAGTGTAGGGTCAACCAAGGTACAGCACCCCTGGAGGGGTTAAGGGCCTGGCTCAAGGGCCCAACAGCAGCAACTTGGTGGAGCTGGGGCTCGAACACCCAACCTTCCGATCAGTAACTAAGAGCTTTAAGCAATGCCCCAGTGCGAATATATTATTGTTTCTAAAAAAAGTTTCTAAAAAAAATTAACTGGCAAGGTGTTATTGAATAAAACATAAACCAATTGCACTACACTGTAAACTCTGAGAAGTAGACTTCATTCTTCCACTAAATAAATATAAAGTGGAACCTTGGATCATGAACATAATTTGTTCCGGAAGTGGGCTTGTATTTCAAAACACTAATCAAAGCAAAATTTCCAATTGGAAATAATGGAAACTCAAAGTATTCGTTCCACAGCCCCCCAAAATAAATACATAAAGATAATTAATATAAAATATAAAGTAAAAATAAAACAAATTAACCTGCACTTTACCTTTAAAAAAAGTAAAAATAAATCCAGACAGATAA
>JAQMYI010000019.1:2180855-2193237 GCA_030014275.1 Clariallabes melas
AATACTATATTTATTAACTATAAGATAACAATAATAAAAATATTAGGACAATTATATTAAATATACGGTAACTAATACATCATTATTTTTTATTTCTAAGAATATCGAAGCATAGGTAAGAAATTCCTAGTTGCTTATAGTGACAGAATTTATATTAGGCCATATAAAAAAAATCAATATGGAAATAAAATATACATTTAGGTTTTTCACATTAAAAATGTAATGTTAACTCCATTTGTTAATGACTGAATCTGTAATTAAATTATTTAATAGAAGAACTCTAGAACATAAAGTTTCTAAATAAAACATGTATATATTTTCATATGAGAAAAAAATTCAAAGATTAACCCTGAATCAGGTAAAGAACCACATTTGGTAACTTTCGAGGGCCTCGCAAAAAAACATCTTTGTAGAAAACAATCATGTTTGTAATTTTGTACTTGTTTATATTTAATTCAACGTGCCTTTTTAACTGCCTGTTATTTATTTATATATACTATTTTGGGGGAAATTACTACATTAGACGTGTTTGGAACTATTGATTGTAACTTCACTGACCTTGAATTACAACACAAAAATGACACCAATGAAATTTTTATGAAGTCTTGAAATCTTTAAAAACAGTTAAAAACAATGTCTGGGAAAAGGTCTTGACATTTTAACTTTCCAAGTATTTTAATTATTACCCTATAAAGGGTTTATGTATATGGATCATTTTATTAACTTTGTAATACTTGGATATCTTGGATTCTTAGTTTTATATAAAACTTTTTTTAACGTTGCAAATTGGTAAAATAAAAAGAATTTAAAAAAAACTTTAGATAAAGATTTAAATAATAACAGGCAAAATAAAGCAACAAATAGCATATTTACATCGAAACTATATTTAATATTTTATATATATATACATTTATGGAAAACCCCTCTATTGTCAAAGTTTTCACAAACTTAACTGTAACTTCATTTATTTATATATTTTTCCAGCAAAGAAACATCTTTAGGTTAAAGCAGTTTATGTGTACAAATGCTGATAAGGCTGTTCCAACTTTTCGCCCCCAGCTACGACATACAGTACACTAAAGAAAATATGACCTTGGAAACATGATTCTTCTATAACATTAGGTAACTCTAAATGAACAAAATGTATGTTTTAGCCTTTATTTCATATGAATATGTAATCATAGGCAAATTGGTGCAGTATGAGGAATAAAACATTGGCCAGACGTGCAGTTAGAAGACAAAAGACAATAAAAATACTGCCTGTAATATTTTTTGTTATAATGCTTTTGTAGTAATAATTTGATTGGCAGCTCAGAAGAGTCAGCAATATTTCTCTATAAATCAGAGAGAGTACAGTTAGTCCTTACACTTGAATGATGGTTCTGGAGTCTCCGACCTCTCCTGCGTCTCCTATCGTAAGCGTGTCATATCCCAGCTCCAAGTCGAACTCCTCAAAGTTAATCTGGATCACCTGGAACAGGCGGGGAACAGGTCTTATAATGTTTTCCTGTAAAAATGACCTCTCGTATCGATCGCGTAATCCTGAAGACTTTCATAATATATATAGGCTTTTCCACGGTTCAAGTCCAGTGAGCTATAACTGCCAAATAAAAATGACTGCCACATACCATAAGCATGATTATAAGACCTGGAAATTTGGTGGAACATGTGTAGTCAAGTAATTCTACATGTGCTATAATTAAAAGTCCATTTTTAAACAATCGTCCTTGACATGAATTTCATACGCACACACTAATGCCAAGAACATGCATGCCAAATCCGCAACCACGCTAAACCAGCGCAAACACACGTGCTACAGTATATGCGCTTCAAATCTCTTCACGGCGCTAATGATGTCACAACGCACTCGTTCCGCCTGTGGCCTTCGTATTATGAACGCTTGAGAAGTGCAATAAAACTTAAACTCGGCAATTCCATCTGTCTAAGATAAATGAGGCAATATCGCCTCTCTGTGTCATTTAGGACCCATTTGCATCATACAGCACCACAGGGACGCAGATTTAGCAGCGATTGAATATACAACTCGGCTATTTGGAAATGGTTAATGACGTGAGGCGAGAGATCAAAAATGTGGGCACAGGTACACAGCGAGTCTGAGAAATGGGCTTTGGTGATGAATGTTTAGGAGAAAGTGGTGATTCATAGAAAAAAGAACTGTATAAGCAGACTTATATAAGGAAAAAAACGCTAAATAAGGGTTGGATGTAAATTTTATACGTTCTAAAGGTGAATTATGGATTCTGACTGGTCAGGACTGGGTGATCGACTCATGTTCGACAGCAGTAATGATATATGTTTCTGCTTTTTCGAGATGGACAGAACCATACAGTACACGGGAAGCGGTAGCTCGAAGGGTTAAGGCACTGATTTGAGTTATTGATTGGAAGGTTGACGGTTTCAGCCCCAGCTCCAAAAGGTTGACATTGTTGGGCCCTTGAGCAAGGCCCTTGACCCTATCTGCTCCAGGAGCATGATATCATGGCTGACTCTGCAGATAAACTATATGTTTTCCTTCAGTTATTCATCCTGCCAGAAATACAGTACGCATAAATAATTATTTGAAATAACAGAACAAAAGTGCATATATGTCTTATAATTGGTTAAAAAAAAAAAACAGTCTCATCTATGATTGAATAGAAACCTAGAGCCTAATCGCCAGACTTCTGAAATTGCAGTGTTTTTAGCACAGGTTAGCACAATATTTTTGTTAATTGTTACATTTAAGGCCAGCCTAAACCATATTTATGTTATTTTTAAATAATGCAGATGATTATTAAAGTATGCTGGCCGTTCAAGTCAAACCAGGACTGTTGATTGTGCAGAATAACAGAACACACTGATGAGAGTAAAAACTTTTCTCAGTACAGTGGGAGCCATGATTAGACTACCTTTCTGATTAACGTCTGAAACGCCGGCCTCCCAGGAACCCCTTTAATTTCCCAACCATGTGGAAATGGCTTGAAGTGAGGTCAGGACTGTAATCGGGATATGGCAACAACTCCTTCATTTATGAAAATATACATTTCATCACAAATCCCAGTTTGACTTGAACGCCCTTCGTAAAGAGAAGAACCACTGTAAAAGTTTGTGCAAAGTTAAGAAATCCCACCTTCTGCTTTATGATTCGTTAAACTGAACTCATCTACGATGATTCCTGCTTCCTGTTGATAATGAGGGTTATTTTGCATCTAAGGTTAAACCATTATCTAGCGATTGAATAATGACCTGGAAGTTTTGCTCCATTATTCATCGCTGTAAGTCGGGTGAAGTGACACCATGAACTTTCTCTATATTAGAAAAAACCCTCATGAACAAAGAACCATCAAGTCAGTAAGTGTACAGCTGGTGCATAATTACCCACAAAGCACGCACATCATATATCAACTCAAAGTCAGTGTCCTTCAGGGAGTGTGTGTTTGTGTGTGCGCGCTTGAGGTGAGGCGAATGCAGATAAAGTAAGTGTCTTACCTTGTTTGGGTTACTGGCGGTAATTATCCAGACACACTGTGAGTTGCTTTCATACTGGATGGGAAAATTGGGAGAAGTAAAAGTGCCAGATGGACCGTACAGGTTTGACCCGCACGTTTTCACTAAAAAGAAAGAAAGAAAAAACAACAACAAAAAAAAAACATTAACACACAAGGATGAGGGAGAGTTTTTTTTTTTTTTTTTTTTTGGCAGGACCGTACATGCGTATTAAGGGCGCGCGGTTGTAATAGGTTATTGCAGATCCGAGGATCACATATGGCACGGTTTTGCTAAAAATCAATGAAGGGAAAATGTCATGAGAAAGATAACAAGGCTTGGGTCGCGGCCGAGCATATCATTAAGTGCACTGGATAAAAATATCTCATCCGTATATGAGGCTGGAATACTATGTGTAATAAATGTGTTTTTGTCTAAACAGATTATCTCTGCATTCTGCCCACATGTTGTTGTATAACACACTGGAACACAGCAGGTCACTTTTCTTTGTTCTTCTTGTTTTTGAAGCACTGGGTTGATTAAAATGGAGTCGGATTCAACCAACCAACCAACCAAAGTCAAATGTCACATGACATAACACCTTATAACACCCGGCATAAGCCTGCACTACATATATACACGAACGTCTTGCACACTATATGTTGTGTATATAAAACGTAAGAACTGTTCATAAGAACATTGTAGTGTATGCAGTAATGCTGAAACATGCTACAGCAAAGACAACATACTGCAAATTAAAAATGCATGATTAATAATATTATTAAGTAATATTATAACATGTATATATTAAAACATGCTTCATAAAACATTATGTATGTAAATTTAATATACAGTACTGTGTAAAGAGGAGGAATAAACTTTGTATTTGCATCCATTACACTTACTGTAATAAAGCACGTCTTCATAATGTGAGGTTAAATAACGCATTATAATAAACTTTCATATGGTAGGAATCAGTGCTGTAGTAAAGCATTCTATATGAATTGTAATGCATGTAATCAGTCAAACTAATAGTCTGAATATTGTGTTTATTATGCTTCATAATGTATTTTCTATATTGGAATGATAGAAGGAATCACTGCACACACATGTACACACACAGTTCTGTGCAAAAGTATTATCTTCAGTATATACATATCTATCATGTCTGTATTATTACTGTATGTACAAAACTCTTCACTAGTTCCAAACACATCTTAAAACTTAAAAAATAAATGACATTACAAGAAGCAACATATTGCATGACAGACCACTTTTCAGATGGAAAAAAACAAAACAACAAAAACCCTAATGTAGCCTCCTGAAAATTGTTACCAGAAGAACTCGTATTCTCCAGCATGCTCAGTAAAACCTAACAGCTGTTTTGCTTAGAGTGCTGTGCAAAAGCCTTGGGAATATATATAAAAAAAGGCATAAGAAAATATGTTTTCAATCAATCCATCAATTAATCAATCAATTAACATTAATTTACTGTATATAGCACCTTATAGCAAACTATAGTTGAATCAAAGTGCTTCATAGCGTTAAAATAAATGACGATAAAATGGCAATATGATAGCAATAAAATATACAAAACTAAACAAAACCGTGTTATATTCATTCTGCAAAAAAGCAAATCATCTCATTGTTTGTACCTTGACCGAGGAACCTCTAGTAGGATTTGGTCAGCAAAACATGAAGCTCTACTTTATTGGTAAAAGCTTACTCATGTAAGAAGGTTCCAGACCAATAACTGCGCTAAAAACAAATATCAAAAGTTTTTAAACTGAACCCGGAAATGTACCGGAGGCCAGTGGAAGGATTACAGGATTGGTGTGATGTGATCATGTTTACGATTATTAATCAGCATACAATCCGCAGCATTATTGCAGGCGATACAAAAGAGCTTGAGTGACTTCAACATGCAGTAAAGAGCGCTGCAATAGTCCAGCCGCAAACTAATAAAACATTCTCACTTAAAAGAAAGTGTAATAAAATAAAACCAGGTAATATTTGGCGTGACTGGAAAATACATGAATGCTTGAAAATAATCAGTAGCGTTAGATATTGTAGAGGTTTGTGCAGTTTTATAAGGAAAACAGCTGTTAGGTTTTACTGAGCATGCTGGACAATATGTTTCGTGTAACACAGGATAGTTTTAAATGAGATGGAACAATGTCTTTTTCACTACCCCTCACCTTTACACACAGGCGGATGGTCGCTCCATGCGGCAAGCACTTCCGCCACCCTCTGGCAGGTGATGCTCTTCGAGCCCTGGAGCACGTGATCGCCGTCACACGTGAACCCGACCGTGGCGCCGATGCTTCCATTTCAGAGCAATCACGAAGACAAGAAACCGAGAGAACAAACAATTATTCAGGGTTCAGCAATTCAGTCCTTGTCTGTAAAAAGCAGGCGAACTACTGTAGGTTTACCTGAAATCGCCGCCCATGCGCCTGCCGTTCTCCGGCTCCCCGGGGTCTGAGCAGTCATTGGACACTTGCTTCACACCGCCTTCGTTCACTGCGGGAGGAGAAAGGAGGCTGTAAGGCAGGCTTTGCTGCAAACCATTATTGTCCACTATTTCTTCTCTTTTTTCTCTCTCCCTCTCTTGAAGTTAAAAAAAGAAAAACAGACAAACAAGACAATAAAAAAAACAAAAAAAAAGCACAGCTTGTCATGTTACCAAGGCTTGTCATGAGCATGGATTTAAAGTTACAGCTTTCCTTATGACTTTTCCAAAGCATGGACAATATTAACATTTACACAAAAAGGGGTTGTTCTACAGAATACACACCATCAAAGTGCATTAATATTAATCAACTTGTGGTTTTAACTTCAACCAGGGTTTGAATCTGACCAATCGGGATCGAGAGCCGGTATAAAGCCAGACACTGAAGACGGATGCACTGATTCGTCTGAGTGAGTCTGACGTACTACTTTTGTTTAAAGTCACCATAAACTCGAACCATTTTTCATGAGAATGACAAGACTTTGCACACGCAGCGACAGGAGGCCCGCCTTAAGTGCTGTCAGAGCAGTAGTTGATGTCGAAGTGGTAAATTAAGAAGCCTCCTGATTAACGCAGGGGTGTTTGCTGCTGTACCGGGACGCTGAAAGAGCCGATGTGGAGGCAAATAATTCCCTCATAATTCATCATTCAGAGTGTACGAGGCAGCCACTGTGAAATAGAGGGTAATAAAAACCTCTATCCTATTGTAATTAAGTAGCTGAAGTGGTACAATGCAGCGCTGAGATACATCGATGGGTTCAATACTTTATTATAATGGTGCCACGCCCGCTCAGACTGGCAAAGAAATGAGGACTGTGGCTCGATAATGAGGTCGAAAAGAAGTAAATATGCATCCCTGGGTTAATAAATGACGTATACTTTGTTTGTTGAGACAGAATTATTTCGTTTTGTAGTCAATGTGGGGAGATTTCTCACAAATGACAAATATATAAGTCAAATTTGTAAAGACTTTCTTTCTCCTTTGCATCAGTGAAGAAACTGGCAAAAGAAGTCATAGATACTGTATAAACCCCAAATCATTCAAATCTCAAGGAAGTTGTGTACGGAATCTACAATCACTGACCACTTCATCAGGTCCACTTTGCTTAGAATGCATTGGACCGCTTTTGTCATGAGAACTGCCTTAATTCTCCAAGGCATAGACTCAATAAGGTGCTGGGAACATTCTTTAGAGATTTTGGTCCATATTGATAAGTTGTTGCAGATCAGCTGCACATCTACAATGCGAGTCTCCCATTCCACCACATCCCGAAGGTGATCTAATGGATGGAGATCTGGTGACTGTGGAGGCCGTGTGAGTACAGTGAGCGTTGAAGAACCCAGTTGGAGATTTCATGATTTTAGCTTTGCGACATGGCGCATTATCCATTTGGAAGTAGATCGGATCAGATGATGGTGGACATAAAGTAATGGAACTGGTCGGCAACAATACTCAGGTACTAAAGGGACCTAAATGACCCTACCAGCCAAATGGAAATCGAGACTCATCAGAACAGGCAATAATCTATTTCTGTTGTCTAATTTTGGTGAGCCCATGCGAACTGTAGCCTCAGTTTCCTCTTCCTAGCTAACAGGAGCAGCACCCGCTGTGATCTTCTGCTGCTGTAGAACATCTGTTTCAAGGTTTGACGTGTTGTTGTCTACATCTACATCTAGGCATTTGGCAGACGCCCTTATCCAGAGCGACTGGATAAGGATACATTTTTATCTCATTACACATCTGAGCAATTGAGGGTTAAGGGCCTTGCTCAAGGACCCAACAGTGGCAACTTGGTGGTTGTGGGGTTTGAACCAGGGATCTTCCTAACCGTAGTCCAATGCCTTAACCACTGAGCTACCCCTGCCCTTGTTGTGCGTTCAGAGATGCTTTTCAGCACACTTCGGTCGTAACAAGATGTTATTTGAGTTAGTGTTGACCATTCTCCTCTGACCTCGGACATCATCAAGGCATTTTCACTCAGAGAACTGCCCCTCACTGGATGCTTTCTCTTTTCCAGACCATTCTCCGTAAACCCTAGAGATGGTTGTGAGTGAAAATCTCAGTAGGTCAGCAGTTTCGGAAATACCGTAAGCACACCAGTCTGTCTGGCACCAACAGCCAAGTTACGGTGAACGTCACTTAATTCACCTTTCTTGCTCGGTTTGGACTTCAGCAGATCGTCTCGACCATGTCTACATGCCTAAATGCACTGATTTGTTAAAGGGAAGTTAAATTAATGAAGTGGCCGATAATACGGTATACGTAAAATAAGCCAAAGAAGATATATTCAGAATTCCCAGGTATAAAAGTGTTCAAACAAAACAAGAAAAAAAGTTTTTTCAGGTTTTTATTTAAATAATCTATTTTCCCACAGTTAAACGTTTGATTCTTGCTTTAAACCAAGCATGGCATTCGAGGTAACGTTCAAACTAATTAGGCTATGCTAATGCAAGCTTGCTGGCAGTCAATAGCAAGAGCAATTAGCAAGTTAGCAAATGTTTCGTTCGAACAAACTTTAAATAGACTTATGGTTCATATCCTCTTGCAGACTCCACATGACTGTCTTACTTCTCTTCTCTTCTCTCGGAATAATTGAGATGCGACACAGGGGCTCGCAGATCGGCAACGACATCGCCGCATTACAGGAATATAAATGGGAGACAACAGAGGCAGCAGATATTGTATTTTTCCCTAGTGTTTGGTTTGGAATATGGAAAGTACTCAGTCTGATGCTAATTCTACAGCAGCAAGTTAATTCATCAGGTTTTATTTCGCTTCAAAATGACAAATCAAATAGATTTATGTTCCAACCCTGACTTCCCTCTGGCACAACAAGCTTGATGTTTTAACTTCTATAAAACTTTCTTTTAACAAAAAAGTATCGAAACAAGCAAGTACAATCAAATTATTCTGAAATTAACAAAGTGTTGAACAGAGGCAATTTCTCAAGTTGAGATTTTATTAACAAAGACAGACTAGACTTAATATTCCACAGTCATACCCTGGCATAAACAGGATTCGAAGCTTAAGTCACTTTGTACTGTATATTATGTTATTTGTCATCACCGGTGAAGAAATCTTCATATAATAGTCTTTCGAGCTGAAAGAAGAAAGCTGCTTCGAGCGACACAATTTTAAAGGCAATTTAAAGGAGCTATTAGTTATAAAGTGCTGCTTTTAAAAGGCGCGGAGTAGAGTGCATGTGTCATCTTTAAAGGCCTCAATCCGAGATGTCAGCCCTGATCCTTCGGAGCGTCATTAACAAATCAAAAGTCAGCTCTGAATCCATTTCACTCCAGCTGATGGCTTCAGTATTTCCTCGAAACGTTTCCGAAATGCCGAGCGAGGCAATGACTAAGCAGTGGCATTTTCATTGAGCCCAAACAGAAACGAGAAACAGGAGGAGTAGATGAGCGAGTGCACTATCTAACGAGTGCGAATGTTGTTGGTTCACTGCGAGTCGTGGATCGTTCGCTGTTCGTTTATGACCATAAATTACAATAACGGCGTGATATTGAGCTTCAAAGTGCTCCAGGTTTAAGTTTCTGTCTACATCAAATGTCAACATCACATTCAAGCCTAATTGTTTGTAGGTAAAATTCTATTTCCTCCTGTAATGGAATTTTTTGAATAATGTGAAAAATTCTATCCATAATGATAAGATGAGATGATCGAGAGTGCAGTCTTATGCAGTAGGCTGCTGATTATTCAGTTTGGAAGTCATACTGTTAAGTAGAAATTAATTCCCACTGATTAATGTCATAATTTTAAAACGGGAAATTTGTGTTGCAATATATTAGCAATATACTAGAGTGCTAGGCTAGACTCATTATATTTTTATGTAACGCTTTTATTATAATTATAATACGCTGCCTGGTCATTTCGGTAATGTCAAATTGTTGGCCTCCATCAAGCAAAAAAAAATTAAACATTAAAAATGACTGGAATAGGGGTTAAGAATCATCTTTAATAATAAAGATATTATTAAAACCAGTGCGTTTGGCCTTTAGTGAGCTGTAAAATAGAGGTCAATGCAAAAATAAAGAAATAAATAAATAAACATGAAACTGAACCGATATTGCACTTTGACTATAGAACATCTGGCCATCATTAAGGATTTTGCAACATGTCCAGTGTCCTGTATATTATTCACAAACCAACTTTATATACAGTATATAGTGTTGCTGCAGCACACCGGAAGGATGCCCCGCCCCTTTTTTCCTCCAATAAAGGAGAAAGAACATATAAGAACATACTGATTGAATTCTAATGAATGTACAAACAAAAAGGGAAAAAAATCGCATTCTGGAGACACCCAAAACACAACCTAATAAACCATCAAACTATTCAAAATGCACCTCACGGAACCCAAGGACAACCAACAACAATAAAAACTAATGAAATATAATAAGCTCACCGGTGGAGTTTAGTTGAAAGAAAAAAATATATTTTTTTTGATCATACAGGTCAGACTTTCTTTGACTTTTGACCAACATTATTTCCTTTTAAAACTATTAAGATACAATAATAACAGATCATTTCAGTCCCTACTGACTAATATTTTCACCCTGAACAGATCCAGACACGACTTTCAACTCCAAGAACAAATTAAATCCTGTATCATTAGCTTAGTTGATTCAATAGGTGGTGTATTTACAGCAAGCTCTCAGAGCAGCACCGCCATCAGGGACAAAAATGTCATGGTTAAAGGGTTTGGCTTATAGGAAATGTTCCTGACTGGAAACAACAAACTTGGCAAGTCACGTTCTGTTATATTGCATTGCACTGGTTTCTTTTCCCGGTGGTCTTGTACCGTGTCGTACAGTAATACTGTAGTCTGCTCGCCGCCGCTGGGCTTCAGCTCTTACTTGTTACATGTACTGTATTGTTGAAAGTTTGTAGACAAATATGGGCTGTTAAAGTGTCTAAGTCCAGTATGCGTTAGACTGCTTTAGTAGGTCGACCTGACGTTGTAAAGAAACACATATAAATACATGAGAGTCATGAGAAAGTCGGGCTTACTTATAGCAAATTTGCTTGTGTTGTCTTTCCCAGGCAGCAGCTTCACCCCTCTTGATTTGAAGTCTCCAGACCGTTTCACTGTTCAGAGAGAGAGAGAGAGAGAGAGAGAAAAGAAAGAAAATTGGACAAGGCAGGTCTCCCAGAGAATAGCTACAATACCGAGATCAATCTTCTCCAGCTGCAATTGTTGCAAGGCTGAGAAAATATGAGTGAAATGAAATGGTTGTACGGGGACAGAGACATCCTCCTTTTGAGACGCGGAGACCAGCGTGTTACAGGGCTAACAATCTTTCTTTCTGGAGCCGGGGGATTTCGTCGTCTCAGTTTCACTCGTACAGTGATCTGAACCTGATGCAGGATCACTGAGAAATCAAGGATAAGGGAATAGACAGATATGATTCGCTATAGCGCCGAGTCATGTGACCAGACCTTAAATATCCTCATGGAAGAAAAGATGCGTTCGTTGTATTAGTCTTAGCTAATTTGTATTTGCCTTATTAAAGACTTTACGACATTCTTAAAGGCATGATTAAATAACTGCGACTGACTCATTTCCGTAAGACAGACACACTGCAAGTAATTATGGCAGTTATTCCCGCATAATGGTGTTTCTGTTATTATCATGTCTGTTACACGCAAAATAAAAACACAATCTGCTGATAGTTCATTAAGTAAGCATTTCCTTCCAGGGACTCTATTTAGCTATGAATTTCGAAAATTAATTTATCATTTACAAAAATACAAACTGTTTAATATTGCTAAGTAATAAATAAGAAACAATAGGGTAGGATGAATTGTCCAATTTTTATATATCCCACACATCGGGCTACTGTATGAATACTTCCCACCCAGGAGATATATCCGTCGTTTCTGGTCAGGTTGCTTGATGCCCACCTGTCATTCACACACTACGGGCAATTTGGGAACGCCAATTAGTTGCATGCCTTTGGACTGTGGGAGGAAACCAAGGAACCCGGAGGAAACTGTCAAATGTTCACTCCATGCTTAGCGGGTTTCCTCCGGGTTCCTCGGTTTCCTCCCACAGTCCAAAGTAGTGTGTGAATGACAGGTGGGCATCAAGCAACCCGACCAGAAACGACGGATATATCTCCTGGGTGGGAAGTATTCATACAGTAGCCCGATGCACACAGACGAGATGAGAATCGAACCCCGACCCTGGAGGTGCATGGCAACAGTGCTAACCATCTCACTCACTCATCTTCTATACCGCTTTATCCTGTATTCAGGGTCGCGGTGACCTGGAGTCTATCCCAGGAGGCTAAGGGCATTGGACTACGGTTCGGAAGATCCCAGGTTCAAAACCCCACAACCACCAAGTTGCCACTGTTGGGCCCTTGAGC